>JAPWDM010000073.1:0-257500 GCA_035578155.1 Brachynemurus nebulosus | reverse complement strand
TAGTTGGATGTTCGATATCTGTAAAAATCATACGGTGTGATCGAATTATAATATCACAAGTAGACATTATGAGGAGGTAAAGCCCCCCTTTTATATTAGCTCTTATGTGTAGATTTGTTTATACATGCTAAACCTTATAGGTTAAATTAACCAAAGTTGGTCTGACATCATTAACAAGTGAAGTAAAATTAGACGTATATGAACTTTTAAGTTACTATAGTTATTACAATATTAAAAATTTGGGGGACAGGTCTACCCACACTGTCAATTTCCCATTGGGTGCCCTTAAAGACTATTGAAAAAGAATAACTTTTTTTTTAATTCAGGGGACTCCTCCTCTAAACGGGACTCCACCCTTATCAAACAAATGATAACATCATTTGTTCTCAAAATACGCGAGACAAAAAATATTTCACAAAAAGTTTCTTATTTCGTTTTTCAGTTTAGTTTTTTTTTCCTTTTTTTTTAAAATTTTACAATAATTTACTGGCGTTTTTAACATCACAGAAGGTTCTTAGGCCATTATAGAATAAAGACATGGTAAAAAATCCATATAATCTATGTTATGTTAATAAAGTTAATTCCGTTTTTTTATCACAAAAAACAAACCGCTAATTCGAATTTGCTGAAAACTTTATTCGGTCTTCATTTTTTTTTTTTTTTTTTTTTTGATTACGCATCTAATGAAATTAGTCCGGAGTTGATATCATCATTTGTTCTCGAGATATGCGAGACGAAAAAAAATTCACGAACGAACGAACGAACGAACGAACGAACGAACGAACGAACTAACGAACGCACACACAGACATCATGCTAAAAACGATGGATTCGGATTCTAGTGACCTTGAAACGTGGAGATATGTCAAAATTAGCGATTCGTAAAATCGGACCCATTACAATAACTTCCAATGGGAAGTTGATAAAATAACAAGAAGGAAAAGAGACAGAAAATTTGGTACGTCTACTTTTGTTTCATGTGTTGCATTTGTTTAATGACGTCAGATCACGCTTAGTTAATTTTATCTATACTAAAAAAATTTATTGTATTATATCATATTACATTAAAGTTTAAACAGTTCAGTTTCCGTTTAACTTTTTAATGAAAATTCATAATACAAATATTTGTAAAATATTCACATATTTTTAAGGATGTGATCCGAGCCGTGAGGAAAAATGACGGGCCTTATTGTTAGAAATAAACTACATTTGTTTTAATACATTTTTTTTTAAATTGTAAAAAATACTTATTTTTGTCGAAACCTGACAGTTACGAGTTCCCAGTTCAAGCCCGAGCTCCGGGGCTGCAACCCCGGCTTACCCCTCCCCTTTCTCGACCGGCTTGGATGTGAATGTAAGTGCGATTATTTAACATAAACTATTTTTGAAAAGTGGACGCTACTCATCATCTGCTTGATTTCACAACTTGTTTTAATTCCAATACCAGCGAAAACATTACATATTTCGTAAAGTTAAGGTACATTAATAGTTAATTTGATTAACTATTAATTCAGATTCAGAGTTTATTTAGAAGTGTAACAAAACACTTAAATATGTAGTTTTGTTAAAAAAATTGGTTATCAACCTACAGGGCAAAAAAATATTTCAATGAAAGCCAATTAATAAACATTTATTGTTTTGATTTTAAGTAACAGGAAACAATTAAAATATTTTTACTATCGTGATTCGTGACAGATGTTTCGTGGGAAAAAAAAATTTAAGAAAATCTGGAAAAATCTCATTGAGTTCTAAGTATAAATATTAAATTGTATATTCTCTTTTGTAAAACTGAAATATTTCTAGCTTCTGGAAATCGCAGTGGCATAGCATGAGTCAAAAAGTGACGCTAAAAATGATTCGTTAGGGAGATAAAAAAAATTTAATTGAATTAATTTAAAGAATATTTTTGAGTAAAAAGAGAAAATTTTATAAAAATTAAGATTTATGATCCATTTATAACCTTCCTGCATAACGGGTTTAAAATGTGATGCATTGTATGAATTTTCTTCCAATATTCGAAATTACTTTACCGTTTTGTTTTTGTATTCTTTGTTCTTTTTATTTTTAACTTACTTTATAAAAACTGATAGTTTTTAATCTTCCTAAAAGAATATGGCATTCGACTGTCTCTGCCTTATATAATAATAATACTCTTGTCACAGCATGTTGCATAACACAGCGAATTTCCCAAGACTTAATTTTACTAGAAAAACGTCTTGTCACCTAGAACAAGTATGTATTTCAATTTAAAAATAAAATTTTAAGGTGGTAATAAAATGAGTTTACATATGTTAATGGTTCAGAGACTTACGGTTGAAGAGTTAAAGGAAGGGATATTAACCCTAGAATCATACGTTGATCTACGAGAAACGTTAATCATACATCGGCGTCAATTTGACGAATGAACTTTTACGGTGAGTTTTAGAGTTTATTTGCAAAAAACATTTTTTTTTTTACATAATAATACTACAAAAGCGAACAAAATATTTAAAAATTTTCTTAATCTTTTTGTCAAAGCATATTTTCATTATAAAAAATAAAAAATAGATAAATACATCAATTGTATCATAACTTCATAAGACATGTCTTTCAAATAATTAATTTATAAACTGTTATGAGTCGGTGGACATGTGTGACTTTACAGAATGTGAAATTTCTCGGTCACAAATATTTCTGTAGATATGTAGTTATTTTCTCATTAGGCACATTTGTAAATTTTCTAAAATTTGTTATTTTTTTTCGAATAAGATCTCAAAAAATAATAAAATTAAAATATTTTCCACAAAATAAATTGTTAATCTTTTATTAAGTCACTAGACACGCATTCTTTAGTTTTCGATTCAATATATTAAAACTTCAGTATTATGTCGTCTCTAGAAGTCAAACAGCTGTAATCATCTTTCACATTATCATTATCATTCAATAAAATAATTATAACATCCATAGCTTTAATAAATTTTAGAAAAATTAGGAAAACTTTTATATGTGAAATACGAAATCTTTAAAAAAAAACATACGTTAATCATGCACCGTCGTCAAATTGACGCAAACTATTTTAATATAAACAAAACGACAGCAACTATAAATAAAATTGATACGTCTGCTGTGTTATCATAACAAATAAATTAGATACCAGAAGTTTTAGAACAGACAAGCAACGACAAGTTGTAGTACTGGAGCAGGTAGAGAAGTTGGGTAGTCAATTGACGAATACGTATGATTCGAAGGTTAAATATCAGTTTGAAACTCAATATTTCGCAAACGAAACTTAAAAGTAAAATAATTAGAGACATACATTAAATTCTTAACCCTTACTAACGATATCCTATACGATGTGGTACGTGGGAAAAAATTTTCATTCCCACTTTCCAATACGGGAAAGTACCCGGAAAAATTCAGAAAATTTTTTTTGGTTATTTATTAATTGAGATCTATGAAAGTGTAAGTAGGTAGGCCGAATTTTTTTTGGAAATTAAAAATAAATAACACAATTCACTATATTATTTACTTTGGTATTCAACTGGTTACTAAGAATAAATATATTTTTAATTTTTTTCGAAAACCGAATTACAGGGGAAACTGGACCAAAAACCGATTTTATATAATTTTTTCCGCTTATTACAATGGTATAAACAAATCTGAAAACGCTTTGGAATAATTTGGCCAAAAACTCTATTTTTTGCCAAAAAATGCTCAAAATAACCGGTTTCGGACATCGGACCTTTCTGGTTGAAGAACTCCTCCAAGAACTTGGAACTTCCATGTTCGAGAGTTATCGTCCGAATGCATATACCTATGTATCAATTTGTTGGGAGCTTAAAATAAATTTCCATCACAGTTGTAAGCTTAAATCTCACTACAACACTTGCTGCAATAGCTGAATTTTCCGTTTGAAAATTTGCTAATTACATTAATAGCTAACAAGGAAAGGTATCCAACTGTATCTCTCAAAAATTTTTGAAACTCTGGTGGATTGTAGATCCTATTAAAACTAATCAAGAGCCATATTTTGTTCGTGCCCATAAGCGGTTTAAGGTGTTGAAACTCACCCCTGAGAATTTGAATTTTTTTCAATTTTCTTAAATATCTTGGAAATGGTAAGAGTTTTGGTAGGAAAACTATATATATTTGTAAATGGCACTTTGAGACCTTTATTATGATATCAAAATTAAAGTTATAAAATCATTGGTGTTTCATTCCCCACCACCAACCCCTAATTTTATCAGCTATTTTTTGGTAAAAGAGGAGGCTATTATGTGTAAATAAAAGAATTTTTAAATAATATATTTTGCATCACACAATTAATGTAATTCTAAATGAATATGATATCGATTTACATCGTCGTAGCAATATTCTAAAACTTCAGTCTCTAGTCTACAATCAGTTTTCGTCATCTCGTTTTCAAAATTTCTTCAAGTATGGATGGTATAAAAGTGGATATATTGACCAACGACCAGAAAGTTTCGAAAATTCTGTAACATATTGTTTTCCCAAAGAAGAAAGAGCAGCACCAAAGTATAGTGTATGTGGTAAACCGGCTTTTATAAAATGTGCTTGGTGTGGACAATATTTTTGTTTTGAACATTTTTATGAATATTATCATTATTATGTAGATTACAAACCTTAAAATATTGGCCATAGTATAAATAAATAACAATAAATAAATAAGTAATTAAGATTTATATAGATATCAGTCCAGCATGGGCCGGGGGGGGGGTGTGTGCAGTGTATTTTTTCTTTCTAAATTATGAACTTTAAAGTATATCGTAAGTTTGGAACAATTCATTACTGAAATACGAGATTTTTTGAAAATATTTTTCTCAGTGTTAAATCAAAAAGTTAAAATTTTTTCCAAGTTAATATTAGTAAAGGGTGTATTTATGCAAAAAGAAATAAACTAGTGTGATGCAAAATATATTAATAAAAATTTTTTTTATTTACACATAACAGCCTTCTCTTTTACCAAATAAACAATACCTGATAAAATTAGGGGTTAGTGGTAGGGGATGAAACCCCAATGATTTTATAACTTTAATTTTGCTATCATAATAAAGGTCTCAAAGTGCCATTTACAAATATATATAGTTTCCCTACCAAAGCTCTTACCATTTCCAAGAAATTTAAGAAAATTGAAAAAAACTCTAATTTTCAGGGGTGAGTTTTACCCCGTTAAACCGCTTATGGGCACGAACGAAATATGGCTTTGGATTAGTTTTAATAAGATCTACAATCCACCAAAGTTTCAAAAATTTTTGAGAGGTACAGTTGGATACCTTCCCTTGTAAGAGTAATCATATAAAGACCAAATTCAATTTTTGTAACCATAAAAATTGATAACTTATATACTTACAGTACATAGATATGTATGTATAAAAATATTTTCCATAATAATCTAACTTCATAGAATAAATTATATATACAAAAAATATCTAAATGATTTTAAAACACTGGCACTATATGGTGTATTTTTTTATATTAGCTTCCACTTCCTTCCTATTAAAAACGTTATCTTTATACCATGTTACTTCCACTTTAACACGTCCTGTCCACTGCATTTGATTAATTCATAATAGTTAAATAGGTATTACAAGTAATAATACAGTATTGAAACACCTACATAAGTTCTTAATTTTATAAAATAATATTATTTAAAAAGAATATTAATAAATAACTGTATTGTCGGTAATTATATTATTACTTTAGTTTTATATATTAAAAATTAGTTCCATCATTCACATTAGTTTTACTCAAGATTATTAAAAACTACTGACTTATCGATGAATGGTATTAGTTTGAAAAAAAAAATTGATGAAAAAATCAACTCTAATTTGTTTATAAAAGATTTATTTGTTAATCAATTTGAACCGCCCTAGACAATCTAGTATCTAATAAAAAGCTAGAGGTAAAAATTACTGATTTTTCTTGCCCACCGTTTTGGAAAACGTAGTTTCTAGAAAAACGCATGTAAAGTTTCTAAAACATTCTATTGTTAAATAGAGTCGTAACATCTCATCCATTTTCTGTCCAAAACAAAGCGGGAAGCTTTAAAATTAATTATCATATGTTTAAGGAGGGAGTTCAAATAAAAAAGCAACTTTTTTATTTATGATTATTTTGCTTTTTGAATTTTTTTTTTCAAATTAGGGAGGGTTTCAAAAAGAAAATTTTGTTTTTGAAACATTCATTACTCTTCCTTGTGGGGGGAGGGGGCCCTTTTTCACAAGTTTTTAAACGTTTACAAGGAACGCCATATCTCAAAAAGTAATAAATATTTTTTAAATATTTTTTCATTATTTTATTCCTAAAGGACCTGTCCATAAAGCTGAGTATGGGTTTCAGGTAATTTTAAAAATTAACTATAAAATTGTAATCCCAAACTTCTAAAAATTATAAAACCCAATTTTTATTTAAAAAAAAAAATGTTTAAAAATAGTTACAATTGTTCAAATGGAAAAAGCATACTCCACTTTATGCGCAATATGCTTATGAACAAAATTAAAAAAAACTTAAGTCTCTATCTTTTCTAGAACTTAAAATATGATTTTCCTTGTCGGGAAAAACACAACTTTCGGGAAACGGTAAAAAACAAAAATAATAACAAAAGAAGCGGTTTACTCACTGTCTATTAAACCGTCTACAAAGGCATACAAACAAAAGAATATTATCTCAGTGCATACTATAACTCATGTAAGTACATACCAAAACTAAATATTACTGATCAAATCGCGAAGGGGGGGGGGGGCGAGCGTTTTCTGTAAAGGAACAGCAACTTGACTGTGCAGCGGCTCACAAATAAATATTTTTCTACTTGAAAAAAAAAATTTTTGGCCATGTTTTATTACCGTGTTTGTAAAGAACCACAGAACAAAATAAAAACAAAAAACAAGATTCGAAAAAAATTAGTTTATTGGCAATTTCTGGCGTGAACTCCCTCCTTAAGTAAATATTTTTGAGTACAAAATTATTGTTAATAAAAGTTATGAATTAATGAACAATTAAAAATTTTTAATTTAGTTATTCTTTCTAGGTTAATCTAACTGATTTTTGTTAATATTTAATTTTTTTTAATGTATTTTACGCATGTCAGGACTCTATTTATTATAGGGACTCTAGTTTGTACCTATTATTAACGCTATATGTTAGTTCTTTATATAGAAATATAATTGACTTGTAATGAAAAAAGTTATCGACCATGTTGAAAGACTTCAAAATGATTGGGAGCGGTGCCTTGAAACGTTTTGAGTCGCTCAAAGTCGTTTTAGAATTTTCAAAATTCCCTCTGAATATCATTTTAGAGATATCATTTAAGTCAATAAAAAGTTTTATCTATGACTACCATGAAATTGCTTGCTTATTGTACAAAAGACTATCTAACTAAGTGACGTTTTACATACAGCCACATATCCAGCTGTACAAAAAATGGCCTTTTACACGCATGTATAATAAAAATAACAAAGCCTACTACACTTTTATTAATTCTTATAATTATTATATACATATTTTACAGTGATATAGATGATACATATTATATTAGAATCTGTACAAAAATGTTACCTAGCAAAGTAGCAACTGAATGTTTACGTTTGTTTTTAATAAATTTCAAATACTACATAATTTTAAGGTATTGTAACGTACAATTGTAATGTACCAAATTTTTATCGTTTATTGTGAATTTCATGTTAATCGTAGATAAAGTATAGTACGTAACTCGGTTGTAAGGCATATTACATACTCGCGCAATTCCGCACTCGCCGCTGCGGGGCTCTTGAGTAACTTTTTCGCTCGTGTGTAATAATTATGCAGCTTACAACCTCAATCACGTAATATACTATTTTTTCCTATCTTGTAGCTGTACAACGTACATACTTTTTTTGTTAATTGGGCAAAAGATGCTTGAATTATGGGACTGTAAAAAACAAAATGGTTGATATTTTGACCATCTTAACGTAAAAAAAAAAAAAAAAAAAAATGGTACAAAATCATCTAGAAAAAATAAAGAAAATAGAATTGGAACAAATCAATTTATTATCAGCTGACGAAATCACACCGTGTAACCGTAGCAGTAAAAAATGATCATAGGACGTTTTTTGAAAATTTATCTTCACAACGGTTAAAAATATTTACAATTAGATATAAATATATAACGCGGCATCATGGAGCCATATATGGAGATACATAGCTATGATTTACGCAATTCGGTTTTTATTTTTTGCAAAATTCAATAGGTTATAAATAAAGTAATTCAAGTAATTGATTGTTATATTAGATCATTGATTGGCTTGTTAGCAAGCTATTAAGTGGCTTACAATTACATTATTGTTGTCAGTAAACACTTAATTTTATATATAACTAAAAAAAATAGGGTAAGAGTAGATTTTAGAAAATAAGTCTGCATAAATAAATTGCAATTCCTAATAATATTTATCAAAATTTATTTAACTAGTATCGAGCGTACAAGCTGCTGACTAAACGTTCATAAAATTTGGTTCTCTTGTTAATACATAATTCTTGTACTTGAGCAATGTTAGTTAGTTTCCTGAATTCTGAGCCGTTAATTTAGCTTATTTTGTTTTGTTTTCGTACATGTCTGCATAACACTGATATGCAGTAACATTTTTGTTATTAACTTTTAAATTTCTTCTGAAATTTGCAGGGTGAGGTAGCCGAGGTGGTCGCGCCGGGGCCTGGGCTTGAAGAGAGGTTCGTAGCTGTCGGTAGAGGACCCGGAAAAAAGTTGAGTTTTTTTTTGCTCAGCACTTATTTTTTGGGGAGGAAATTCTTAAAAAATGCTGTTTATTGCTGTTGTAGTAATTTTTAGTTGTAATTGTAGTTTTTGTTAAGGTAGTTACCGTGTGACATGCTAGTAGAAAAAATTGCAAACCAAACTTACTTTATGTCATTATTGTATGTATTAATGGGTAGATGTGGATGCATACTATTTTTCATACGAACGTGTAGGCATACATTCAAACATAGTCTGTGCATACACACTTATACTATCAAAGTTTTTTATAATAAATGCTTTGACATCGTTGTTAATTTACTCAACAAACATATTAAGTGGTATGCATATGAGTTTGGAGCGCTTTATTTTTTCACCTGTACAAGATAGACAGGTGCTCTCGCAGACTTTTTTTGTAGAGAATTCGGTTCTCTACAAAAAAGGTCTTAACACTTTTTAATGTATCTATCACCGTTTTCGCTACGTAAGCGGTAAAAGGTCAAAAAATGCCTTTCATAAATTTTCAATATTGTTTAAAAAATAAATACGAATAAACCAGTTATTTAATATACAGAGTTGCCAGACTGCTTCGGTTCAGTTGCTTGAAATTGGTGTATTTATTGAAATACTACAATTTCTCTGATGATATCTTCAATTCAAAACAATCAACAAATAATTCAATTTTTTCTTTACATTCAGAACTTATTAATCTTTATTTTCCTAGTTTTTTATTGAATTCTGTTGAGTCATTATATTGTTAAATACAAAATAAGGGTACGTAGTCAGAATTTTGAGATCTAATACATGGAGTAGATATAAACTTTAATCCTAATTATCTTAACTCGGAAGCGATCAATCTTTCCCAAAACACAAGGATAATCAGATATAGCATTCTTCTTTATAATATTAAAATTTGAAACTATTCTGTCGAAAAGTTGAATGTCGCGGTAACTACCTTAAAAATAGAACTGTAAAGTAGCAAGAAGAAAGTACAAGTAGTTCATTTTCTGTATTTTTAGTTTTTACCTTACTGTTATTTGTAATAAATAATTAACTAATTACTTAATATGTGGTTGAGTAGAATTTTAAAAAATGCCTTACCGGTTATAACGTTCATTTTATATGGTCCTTTGATAACCAATTTGTATTTTTTTAGATTCCACCACTCCTCAGAAAGCCTATGGGGAGCCCCTAGACAACTTCCTAGTTCGCTTATTTAGAAATCCGGCCCTGCTTAACTTTGATGTTGCAAGCTGCATTGGTAAGACGCGATATATTTAACGCATAGAGCATCTAGAGAGAAAATACATATTTCTATACTACTGGAACCTGTGTAACCACTTGAGATAGAAAATATGTTGTATACGTGCACGGTGTTTACTTTGTATTTGTGCGGTAAACTCTGTTTGTGTGAGTGGTGATAGCCGTCACGTGACCTTTGGTTCACATACATGTATGTGATGTGTGTGATACCACAACGCTACTTGTGCCGGTTCAACAATCAAATTTATTGTTGTTTGACTGACTTACACTGAACGACGGGTACTGAGCAACTGACACCTAAGCAGCCTAAGATGCACATACTTCCACATAAGTGATTGCAGAAAAGAGACAGTTATATTCGTTCTATTTGTTCTGTGATTTAACGTGAGTAAGGTGGAATTGTGAAAATCTAAACAAAGCGTGGAGATCACCAAATTTATGCAAAGATATCACTTTCCTCTATATAGATTTGAGAAAAGTATAAACTGTTTCTATAATATTTATACACTGTATTACATTCAATATGTATCTTAACACTTGAGAATATCCCTAAGGTCTAATTAAAGAATCATTTTATTAGTGGGTGTTGACACTTGGATTAATTGGATGAATCAACATAACGAATGAATGATAACAACTGAGCATACTTACATAATTTAGACAATGTAACAATGTAATTGACACTGTCGTTTCTAATAACTTTGTTTTATACATTTTCAAATAAAATCATTATGCACTATAATTATGTATATGTATGGACAATTCTTTGTTCATGCTTTTAATAGTAATTCGTCGCGCTATTGTTTGCTCACAACGCATACTTTTCTCATTTGTCATAACAATATATGAGGAGTGATTTTTCAAAAGGGCTTATTTCCACTAATGACCTTGAAGCTTGAACAAACCTAAGAATGCTATCACCGTAATCATGCTAAAATGTAGGGGAGAAGTAGTATGAAAGGGACACGTATTGAAAGGGACAATTCAAATTACGCGCTAAATACAAATCCCGTCAAATCAAACGTATTTGTATTGTGTGGCAGCACCAATGTAGATATGTTTGTTCCTGACTTCAAGCTACTGTCATTTAAAACATGGGTATGCTGTGCTTGTAAATTTTTTTATGTTCCAAAATAATTTTTTAAAAAAATTTTCGGAACGTTTTCTGATATACTGTAAGTATTTTTTGAAATGTTTGTAATTATATACAGTTAGTTATTCTTTTAACTAGAGGAAAACAACAAATCAGATATCTTTTAAATAAAATTGTAGATTTAAAGGTTATTTTTTTTAATTTGGGTGTGATATTTATGAAAGGGACTACCTTTAAGACAGTGATTTCGAATTAGTTTTATTTGAATATCCACATGTCACAATTTTTTCTCTATTATCGTGTTTTCTTAGTGTCAATAATTAATTTTTTTAAACTTTCTTCTTGTTTAAAAATTTTGAACAAAAATAATTAAATGAAAAACAATAATGATTTTAATTATCGGTTACTAAAACCACGCAATTAATAATCATCGATTACTGAAATCATCTGGTTATTCCCATTATGGAATCATTAATATGTAAGTTCAGTAAGATGACCTCCGCAATAGTATGAACCGTATGTCTTATGTACATAAGGTGGAAATTTGAACAAGATGAATGATATTTAGTATTGTCCCTTTCATAAATTATCATGTCCCTTTCAATACAGTCTATTGATGAAAGGGACAAAATGCACTTTTTTAAAAACAGAGAAAAATTACAGCTAATAACAAAGAAATGTTTATTACTGGATTTTATTTGAAGAGTAAGATAATTGAAGTTTCTAATTCCGTTCGTAACTATTTAATTTGTTATCTCATTTATTTACTAGAACGCTTAAAACAAAAACGTCCCTTTCATACCACTTCCCCCCTATCCTTTAGTGAAAAACTATTCCAAAAAAGACATATTTCCAAGAGAAATTCGTGATCAAAAGTAGCAGTTTCAAAGTAGCATTTTCAAATGTTTTTTATTTTTTCCAATTAATACGAAAATGTTAGAATAAAATCTATAAGCGGATTAGAATATTAGATCAACACGTTATAACACTATATGCATTTAAAAAAATTACTGTAAACGACTTTTAAAGGTTTTCTCTCATTACTGAAATTTTGTTTAACATGGAAATAAGCCCTTTTGAAAAATCACTTCTCATATGATAATTTCTATGTTACAAAAATAAATAAACAATTAAAACTCTTGTGTCTGTTAATAAAGGAAATAATAGAATTAATTTTAATCAGTTGAAGAATTAATTAGAATATGTCTTAAAAAAGTTCTGAGCTAGACGCTTAAAAATTTATGTAATCCATTCACAACTAATTAAATAAGTAACATCAACTTAATATACATACGATAACTGGTCAAAATGTCTGAAATAGCTTACTGTTCCTCAAGCACTTCCAAAGCGCGGCGTGTTTCCGAGAGCGTCAGCAAGAAAAGTAAAGGATAAAGCAGAAAATAGGTAAGAGATCGACCATTTTTCTTCTAAGATGACCATGAAAATTATTCTGTTTTTAGTTGAAGTTCAAGTCCAGAAAATTATGTAAATGAATCCACGAAAAGAGTATGTTTGATGATTTTGTCATTTTCGACACATTTTTAAATTTTCTGTGACTATATATTCTAATGAGGCGCCGCGCCGCAAGAATCACGATATTTCTTTTTTTCTCGGACAGTGGAGCTAATACACTTATGGATAAACCTTTATTTATTGTGATTCGTTAAGTACGATTAATACCATTATGTAACAATACAAAAGTATTTTTTTTATTCATTTTTATTTATTTTTTATAATTTTTATATTTTTTTGAAAAAAGTGTCTTTAAAAAAGGGCGGAAATCGGTACACACGATTGCGGCCGCAGTATTCATCCGAAAAAAAATCAAATAGATTATCAATCTGTAGGTAAGTCGCTATGTTCCTATGGGAGCTTTTTTTGAAATGTTCCTATTATTCCACACGAAAAACTATAAAAAAAATGCTGTATTTTTTATTCAAACGGCCGCCATTTTTTTAAATTTCAAGAAAAAACGAGCTCTCATAGGTACATAGCGGCTTACCTACAGATTGATAATGTATTTGATTTTTTTTATTTCGGAGGAAAACTGCGGCCGCAATCGTGTGTACCGATTTTCGCCCTTTTTGAAGACACTTTTTTCAAAAAATTATAATTATAAAAATTAAATAAAAATAAATAGAAATAAATATTTTTGTATTGTTAAATAGTGGTATTAATCGTAAAAAATTCATCCCCGTTCCCCCATCCTATCCATCCGAAAAAATCGCGAAAATTGACTATTTTTCGGCCAATCATACGGTGATGGTACCCTAAACAATTCATTTGTAATATAATAACAATTTAACTTCTAAATTCCCCTGTCGCAGTATCCTGCATAACAGCGAATTTTCGTTTACAAAAATTAGTTTTTCTGGAAAACTAGTTGACATAGAATAAGCGTGAACCTATATATAGGTGAACCTATAATAATAGTGAAACCATAATAGTGAGACCTTAATCTATGCATCTAAATATCTCGTCAGAGGTGCCACCTATCAAAAAATGACCTTTACAAAAGTTGTTACGTATGAAGGGGGACATTAAATGGTGACCTGAAATTTGACCTTGGCCTTCATTATCAAAGTGATTTTGAGGTCAAGTCGTATTTTCCAAATGGAAAGACCTATTTTTTATTTTGGTTTCTAAAAGAGCGTGAAATTTCACGTCGAAAATACTATGAACGAATTTCTTTTATTGACCTTTTTTATTTTTTAGTTATGAAATTTATTAATTATGAAAAATTAATTTTTCATAACTTTTTAGTGTCATTTTTTTCTGGATTTTGACCTTAGAATGACCTTCAGAGATCGTTAAAAACGAACAGAAGCTTCAATTTTACGTCTCCCAAAGATTCCGACACTTTAAAGTTAGGTTTTTCCTTTAAAATCGAATTTTTTATTGTTCTTTGGTGGTCTTTACACTTCTTAAGGCCAATAATAAAAAAATTCGTTTATAGCATTTTCGACGTGAAATTTCACGCTCTTTCAGAATCCGAAATAAAAAATAGGCCTTTCCATTTGGAAAATACGACTTGACCTCAAAATCACCTTGATAATGAAGGCCAAGGTCAAATTTAAGGTCACCATTTAATGTCCCCTTTCGTGCCTAACAACCTTTATAAAGGTTATTTTTTGGTAGGTGGCGCCTCTGGCGAGGTATTTGGATACATAGATTAAAATGGCCTACCCTATATACAGGGTGAGTTTTTCGGGAGTTCCCGTTTTTATTACAGCCAAACCGTTGATTTAATCGAAAAATTGTTCAAATAAGAGTTGTAGATATCAACGGGGGTAACCAATTGCGATAATCAGGAGCTTTATAGCTCTAGTGGTTTTCGAGATACGATACAAACTTACCTTTTTTTAAATGGAATAATATACTTATTTGTTGATAAAAATTATTCAATAAAGCAACAATAACCAAAAATAAAAAAATAAAAAATTTTATTTTAAGTTTTTTTTTTTCAAATTTTACAACTTTCGCGCTTAAAAGTGATTTATTTAAGTTAATTTTGGTAAGTTTAAGAGCGCCTACTTCAAACAACCCTCAATATTACGGAAAGTAGCAAGCGGTAATTGTATTTATGTTACACAGATGGCCTTACCGTATAGATTTACCTGGAATCCCTATAATAAATAGAGTCGTGACATGTCATTCATTTTCTTTCCAAAACAGAGCGGGAAGCTTCGAAATTAATTATCACATGTTTGTTTAAATATTTTTGAGTACATAATTATTGTTAATAGGTTATGAATTTATGAACAATTAAAAAAATTTAATTTAATTATTCTTTCTAGGTTAAACTAAATGGTTTTTGTTAAATATTTTTTAACTTATTTTCAATTTATTTTACCCAACGTTAGACAGAAAATGCCGGAACCAATCAGTGTTCACCACATGTCAAGACTCTATTTATTATAGGGACTCTATTTTAGCATAAATGCAAAAATGAAATTTAGAATTTCAGCTATTTAACTTGGCAAATTTTATTAATTTTTATTGAATTTTTGGTATTCATATGGATTTATACCTAAAATTCTTCTTGGAATATAATTAAATCAAGTAAGTACTTCATATTATTTAATTATTAAAAATAAGTATAATTTTTAATTTTAAATGGAAATTATTGTATAAGTTAAATAAAAATGACAAAAGTCAATTGCGGAAACAAGAATAAAATTTATTTAGGAATTTAGAAATTTTGAATGCCTGTGGAAAAACAATGATCACATCGGGTCAATGATCATTAACAAGTCAAATCTAAAATGCGATTTTTACGTTCAACTTATTATCAAGGAAGAAGAAAAATTGAAAAATCTATGAAATCCGGGAATGGCACCGAGGGAAAATTGTAGAACACGTCGACATACTGTAATTTCGATGTTTGCCGGAAAAAATAAACAATCTGATTCTATGAAAAATGTATTTTATTTTATATCCTGAAAAATTCTAAATATTAATCAAAACGAAATAATTAACAATAAAATGACAAGTTGTCATCCAATAAAAAAAAGTATACCAAGATAATGATCCATAATCATTTGGTTACAAACTAAAGTAAAAAATTTCGCAGTTGTGTAAGATACTAAAATACAGTGGACTTTCGGAGATTGTCCAATCAAAAATTGTCAATATTGCGGTGATAGGGATTTAAACATCGCAAGCTTACGTCACACGAATACTGCAAACACACAATTTTTGTGAATACAATGTTCATGTGACGTAAACATACGATGTTTAAATCCCTAACACTGAAATATGGACAATTTGCGATTGGACAATCTCCAAAAGTCCACTGTACGCTGCCAATGGGGTGTGGCACACAGCTTTCTCGTACTCGTAAAAGCACCTTGGTAATTTAATGCCCAATATATCTTTGTGTAATTTAATATTGGTACATAAATTAATAAAAATAAATGAACAAAACGATTCATAAAAAATTGAGCGAAATGTGACTAACAGTAAATAAGATATTGACATTTAATGGGATTTCATGGTAGTGCCGTGGATACTATTACTCCGAATGCAATGAAATTTGTAGGGGACCATCTAGGAACCAGACCGCATAATTTCTGATAATTTCATAAAAATGAATTGAATAGTTCAGAAGTTATACCACCTGGTGCAATTTTGGAATGACATGGTAGCGGCGTAGCTACTGTTATTCCGATTTCGATTAAATTCATAGGGAACCATCTACGAACCAAACTGTATAATTTTTGAAAATTTTATTAAAAACAATCTAATAGTTCAGAAGTTATGCCACTTGGTGGAAATTGGCGACACATAGACGGATGGACGGACAGACACCAAACGAAAATAGTTCAGGAAGCTCTAGAATGTAAAATGTACGTAAAAAATTTTACTTTGGAGGGGCAAAAATTTATTATATTTTATTTAGGAAGTGGTTGTAATAAAATAAAATTTGTGTAATTTTATTAAAAACTTTATTAAATACTGTCGTTTTCATTATGGAGAACCGTTTTAACACAGAACGTACGTTTTAAAGATGGTAAAATTGTAATAAAATCAGGATGAATCTTTTTTTCATCACTTTTTGAAATATTTTTTTGAGCTTTTACAGCTTTCTTTGTAGCTTTTTCATTTGCTTTTAGTTTGCTTGCTGAAGATAGTTATTCTCATTTTCTTCATGTATGTAGCTTTTTCATTTGCTTGCTGAAGACAGTTATTCCCATTTTCTTCATTTTGCTATTCGTGCTTTTGAAATAAAATGGTCGCAACAGTTTTTAAAACTACTCGTCACTCGATGCAGAAAATCGTACACCTAGATATGTGTACGTTTTAACTTTTTAAATTTCCACATTATTTAGCGTAAATTTCCCATGTTCTTTTAATTTTGGTGATTTATGAAAAATTACTATTTTCGATTTGCTTACATTTACTGGACAGATTACTGGAAAATAAATTAAGGTTATGAATCTTTTTAGAATACATCTTTTTCAGATGTATTGTTAAAATACATACCATACATACTTGAAAATTTTTATATTAAAAATATTTTTTTGGACATTTTTATTACTTTCGTTTTTTAAAAAAGAATTTAAAAAGTTTGACAAACATGACAGCTCTTTGTACATATCTACTACATTCATATCATACATATTGCCTAATCTATGAATCTAGTAATGCCAATTTCACACGTAAGAAATTTTGACTTCTTTAATATGGTGTAAAATTAAATATTACAATCACAGTTGTAATGTGATGACCTGTTTATTAAATATTAAGTTTGCTATTTGACGAAAAACTACAATTTATTTTGATAATTAATGTATTTAATTAATAAATTTTGTTTATCGAAACAACTTAATGCGAACATACCATTACTAGTTATTTTGGGTGTTTTGAATGTAAATAAATAGCAAATTTCCGTATTTCTTGCGTACGATTAAATGAACCTGACCACGGGTTTTGGAAATTAAAACTTAAAAATGCAATTTCTCAAAAATTTGCAATAAAATAATGAAAATTTTAGCATAATTGGTAGTTTTAAGTAACAAACTAATTTTTAAGAAACATCTCAACATATGTTCCCATTTGAAAAAAAAAATTTTTCTATTCCAAAAAAACCGTAAGTCCTAGAAGTCTGGAACAATTTCCTGAATGGCCCCCTCTATTCTGAATATTTTTTGTATAAACTTTTTTTCGATTAGATGCATATTTTAGGAATAAATCGAATGGCAACTCCTGAAAAACTCATGGTATATATATATATATATATATATATATATATATATATATATATATATATATATATATACATATATATATATATATATATATATATATATATATATATATATATATATATATATATATATAAATTTTAATGAATGTTCTTTTCGGTTTCTAAGGACGAAAATTCGCTAAAACTTACATTCGAAATGTAATGTAAGAATTTAAGGAATATACGAGTCGTGTGGATTGGAAAGTTCGTAGCCTAAAATAGAAGGCTGAGGATTTTCAAAATACCTTCAAACCATTTAACAGTCACTGTGCAAATTTCCAGACGTGCAGCTCGAGCAATATATTTTTTACGATTTTTATTGTTTGCAGTATTTGATTTTTTTGTTGTTTCATCAGGATAATGCTCGCGTCCACACTTCTGGAGAATCGATGGCGGAAATTCACAATTGTGCATTTGAATTACTTTCGCATCCACCCTACTCATCTGATTCAGCTCCATCAGACTTTCATCTATTCCCAAACCTAAAAAAATATCTCGAAAGAATGAAATTTTTGACGAATGAAGAGGTTCAAGCCGCTGCCTGTGGATGACTATTTTGAGAGTCTCGAGAAATCATTTTTTTAACTGTGATGAAGGCTTTGCTGAGAACATGGAATAAATGTATTGAGCTAGGAGGTGAATATGTGGAAAATACTTTTGCTCGTGTCTACCTATGTTTTCACAGTAGGGTTACGAATTTTCCAATCTACCCCCGCATATCGATATTCATCAACTGACAGATCTGCAGTCTATATAAGGTAAAGAACTGCTGGTCCTAGAATACTTGCGGTACACTAGAACAAATTGGAGACATTTCTTATATTTCATTCTGAAATTTTACATGGTAATATCGATCTGACAAATAAGATTTCAGTATGAAATAAAATGGTGTAGAAATATTTTTCCTTAATATATGTATATATATATATATATATATATATATATATATATATATATATATATATATATATATATATATATATATATATATATATATATATATATATATATAACAAACAAGGATACCGTTCCTTGTCAAGTGTGTGACTCACGTCGAGAAAAGCTGTTGTGTAATATTTTTTCTCTTGAAAAGAAAGGCTAATCCGTTTGAGGAAACGATGAACTTGTTCGACGGTTGAATGATTTGCACGAAAACCAAACTGATGATCTGGAATAATTTTACCGTCACCGAGGACATGATGAAGTTTCTGAACTGGCCTCTTCTATTTTCATACTTCCAGTTCTTAATTCTTCACTTTTTCAATGCCCCCACTTCTCTTTAGGCCGAACAAATTCTTCTTTCACTGATAAAATTATCAATACATTTTGTTAACGGCAGTATTGGGAGAGTCCCATCTTAAATTTTATTTCATAGAAACGGCGCGTGGTGACAGGGACGAAAAATTGGAGTGCGGCGGTATTAAGAAAGAGAGAGAATGCTGTACATGTTACGTAAACTCCATCCGTATTAAAATTAAAGTTAGTGAAAATATTTCCTCCGTAACATTGAAACAGAGACACATTAATTTGAATTAACTACATAGTTCTCTAGTATTCTAAGTCAAGAGGTCATTAAAGAACTAGAATTATTTTTATGTTTTTCGTCAGAGGCTACATACATACATATTGTACACAGAGTACATGTTGGTATATCTACAAATAGATATAAATACACACATACACGACACGCAGCCCGGGTTCATTTCACTTTGCAGAACTCATAAAAGCAGTTGACCTTCCAGGCTTCCGCTGATTCGAATACCAAGTTCTCACGTAAATTACAAAATTTATATTATAAAACAAAAATATTTAATTGATAAACAAATATTAACTGGAATTCATATCACTACATGTACCGTCAGTTGGAGCGAATCTGGACGATTTTTTCAGTTTTTTGGCAATAAATTGTTTAGAGTTTATCGAAAGAATTCTAAAAAAATAATTTAAATGCTTTAATATCACGAGCATATAGAGCAGTAATAAAAATATCAAAATTGGTACTGCAACATTTTTTTTTGGGTATATAGTGTCTAGATTCGCCCCTATGGTTGGGGCGAATCTGGACAGTGCTTTATTTGCAATATAAATCACATTCAGTCATGCATATGGGTAAAATCGGACATGAAAAGAAAAAAATAACTGAATTTCCAATCTGGAAATTCGCTAAGATAAATAACTGCATCAGCGAATGACTTTTGATGGGTGGAATAAAACATTTTGGATTTAAATGAATTTTATTTCGACTTGCTTTTGAGTCTATCATGCAAGGTCGATTTGGGAACATGGAAATATTCAGCAGCTTGTCTGAGCGATTTTCTTTTATTTTTAATATCGGAAAGCAGGGGCGCAACAACTACATATCTACAGGGGGTCCAACAAAAATTTAAATTATCAAATTTTTTGATAACGTAGTTCTCCGATAACAATGGAAAATGTTGTAATAAAATGTCGTCTCCGAAAATTTGATTTTCAAATAAAAAATATTAGTAAACCACTAAAAATTTTACTTTTTAATATAAATAAAATAAATTGAAGGAAAATTTCCAGGTAATTTTAGGGGGTCCGGACCCCTTGGACCTCCCCGGTTGTTGCGCCTCTGTCGAAAAGAGCCCATTTTATGTCCTCTAGACTACAGTTTATGTAGCTTATACCCACTTTCTTTTTATATTGATGCACAATGGTGTATGAATTCGCCTCACCTATAGACAATTTTTTGTTAATCAATGTATGAAAAAAAACTAAGCACAATACAGCTTTCATTTTTGGTACATATATTGTCAAAAAAACGCCAAACATTTTGTTGCCAGTCCCTACTTTTTATATATGACTGTTTTTTTTGTCCAGAAGTTTCTTTATAAGATTTCAAAACGCGCTTTTTAAAAATTATAGTCAATGCGCCTGTAAAATAACAAAATACAAGTATGTCACGTTCACCGCTTTTCTTTGATGACTAACTCATAACTGACAAAATTCAGTAGCATAAATTGATCTATACCTTGTACGGTCATAACACTGACGAAGAAATATCGAGAGGCAGCTCTGTCTAGATTCGCCCCTACTGTCCAGATTCGTCCCAACTGATGGTATTGGATGTATATGTGTTGTATATGTGTGTGTATGTGTATGTAACATGTTTTGAACATTCAAGAGACCAAGGTATGTAAAGGTATGTCGTATGTTCCAACTCCAACATAATGTATTGTTTTTATTTATTTATTTTTAATTACGACTTCATTCATTAAAGCAAGTCCAACTGTACACCTGTTCGTTCTTCATATTCTTGATATGATAACATACCTCATACTACCGTCAGACCATACAACTTGACCTATTCAAGACAACTACTAAACCACATATTTTTATGTTAAGGGAGACCACTAGTGTGACCGCCTGAAAAAAGGTGATTTTTGAGAATTTTTTTAAAGAAAGCTACTATATTGAATGTTTTAATATTTAAAGGATATATTCGTTAATATATAATAAATTCATGATCGCGTTATTTGCGATCTCCCAAGGCTCCAAAAAAAGTCCCCCCACTGCTGCAGTGGGGGGACCTTCACAGTGCCTGAAATTAAAAAAAACCAAAAAGCCTATTAAACTAGAAGGTATTCCCCGTGTCATGAACCTCAATCGAAATAAAAAAGTTGAAATTTAACAAAATGGCGGAGTTTTAAAAAAAAGTTTCAAATTTTGCGCGAAAATTTGATGAGTTTTGGCCTGCAAAAATTACATTTTTTATTCGATCGGAAAACTGGAGGTTCATGGCACGAAGAAACATACATAAAAGAAACTGAAATAAGAATCAAATCGATCGGATGATTTGTCTTCGAGTTATAACTGCAGCAAATTTGAAAAATGTAGTTTTTCTTTACCTTACCTTTTAGTTTTAATCACTGCGAATATTTAATAAAAATAATTTACGATGTACTCACAATAACAGTCATGGTAAAACTAGATGACTCGTTTAAATATGCCAGGGTCTAGCTGCTCCACACCATGTGACTGGCAGTCACGTCTAGAAACTCCCGAGTTATCAACCTTCATACATTTCTCAATATCTCAAAGTTAACAATGAAAATCAGAATCCGCTCTTCAGATGGCTGTAACTCAAAAGCTATTTGAGATATGTACTTGAAATTTTAGTATGTCATTTTTAAAGGTATAGACCGTCGAAACATGCAAAAAAATTTTCCAATTTTTTTTAAAATGTCACACTAGAAGTCCCCCTTAATTAATACAATCGGACTCATGGATTTTCAACCTGTCGGGACTAATCTGTTCATATATTTTCAACTTCAGAGATATAGACATAGAACCAATCACAGACATAGAACCAATCACAGACATAGAACCAATCACAGAAAGCCCGCCTAAATCTTAACACAGTAGTCACGTGTACTTTCCCGGGGAATAACCTTAAAATGACAAAATTCAAGTAAGATATTATGATAAACAAAAAAGTGAAACATGAAAAAGTGCAATAAAATTATTTTTTAAATACTTGTGAATGAAATAAAACCATATATTATAGGGTAAAGCCACTAATGGTCGATCGGTTAATCTGAGTTATTTTTCTGTATTAAAGTATTGCGTGAGAAGTGGGGACCAAAAACTTGAAAATTCGTGAGTAAAATCAGTTGAAAATAGATGGTGTTGAAAATACATGAGTCCGATCAGGGCCGGCCCAAATAAACGCGGGGCCTGGGTTAAAGGTTTTTCTGTAACATGTTTTAGTTTATATGACACTCATGTCATAGAAATTTAAAATATAAAATGCAAAGCATGTCATAGAAATTTAAAATATAAAATGCAAAGTAATAATTGTTTTTTTTATTTTAAAATGGAGTACAATAAAGTAAAGCTCAGATCTATCAAATATACTAAAAGCTAAATTTTTATAATTTTCCAGGTCATAAGATATATTAGAGGGAAGTTAAGTAAATGCACGTTTTTTCGCGATATTTTACAAAAAGATGGGAATGTTAATTGAATTGGCATAAAGCATATCTGAATATATACTTACTATATAATACTCGTATATCTCGACAAATTTTTTTAGACAAAAATATTTCAAAATGTTGGCGCTATATAGCTGTCAGAATTTGGAAACTTCGTATTGGGCCGTGCAGCCTACCGATCCCAAATCTCAACAAAAATCAAAAAGCAAAATATTTACAATTTGAAAACACTTATTTTTTTTTATAAATATTCGGTAAAAAACAGTGTCTATAAAAAAAAGCTATAGAATGTCATGCAATAGCCAATAAGTTAAAGAATATTCCTGTGAGGTTTCATGCAAATTAGTTAAAAATTTGCTGAACTACATTGGACAGTGCGCGAAATATTTTGAGAAAATCGCCTTTAAAATCATTTACCTGCGCTAGGTAACATTTTGAGCGCTACACTTACATGTAGATACTATAGAAACATCCCACGGCATACAAATATTATAATCACGGACTAGGGAATATTATATTATTATTACTATGGACACGCATTAACTGGGTATGTCATTGAATCTTTTGGTATGTCCTATATGTCATTTGTACAAGCTATTAAAAGTACTAAAATGGTTTATTGTGCTGTAACGACATGCATTAGTGAAAGTGGGAAAGATTCAAAAAAGAAATCTGGAATTTCATTTCATAAGTAAGTAGTAATTTGATTGGAATTTTTAATATAAAAATTTAGTGACACTCCCTTCACCCTTGAAAAGCATCAATTAGTGACACTCTCTTCATCCTTGAAAAGCATCAATATCAGATGCCCACAAACTTAAATATGGCTTGTCCACACTATTCTATTGTCCATGATTATAATATTATAGAAGACAGACGGCACTATTCATAGTCAAATACTCAAGTTGGCTTTAGTAAAAGTTGACTGTAATTAGCAGCTTACAGTCGCCATTAGATACATTTTGTGACGTCATTTGGACCGAGATAAATAATTTAGCTTGTCAAAATTGTTTAAATATTTTGAATTTAAATTATTTAAGTATTTTGAATTGTAAAAGTTTATAAAATATTTAAAATAGTTAAATTTACGGTAAATATATGAAATAATTATAGTGAAAAAAAATCTAAAAATAATAAAAAAATCAAATTTTTTGCGTTTCAATCTGATGGGATTATTTGTGCAAAATGGGTAAACGCGTGTGGGGAAATCGTCGTTTTTAATTTAGCGGCAACAAAAATTAACTCTGATCAATTTTAAAGCATCAGACTACACTAGTTTAAAAGATAAATTATGAAATACTCCAGTAGAAAAACGACATTTAACTAAAGGTGTTTTACCTTTTAAAAGCTTCCCAAGCTTAATACAGTTACTGAAAGAGAAAACAGAAAATAAAAAAAAAAGCATAAAAGACAACTGGAAAGTGTCGGAAATTATTAAAATTTATAAACGGTTTGGTTTTAAATTATGCGTTTTTAATATTAAATTTAATAAAAAGTAATATTTACAAGTATGAGACAAAAGAAACGAAAGCGCAACATAATATTAAAAACGATGAAGTAAAAATTAAGGAGATTGGTGTGCAAAAAAAGTAAATATCTTCAGATTATTTTGCATTTTACTTACTAATTTCATTTTTAGATTAATAAATACTATAAAATGGTATATACGAGTAGACCGATAAAAATTTCATAAATAATCTTCTTGATAATTTATTCATCAATCAATCATCACATATTGATTTATCACTGAAGGTAAAGAATTTGTACCTATGTACTTCAAAATACGCTTGTACAATCGTATTAAAATACTAGATCAGAAAGTTTCCAAACATAAACACTAATCTGTGCATAAACATATTAAGAAAGAAAACTGAACAAAACTGTTTGTAAATATTTATTAGGTAATAAATGCAATAAGTCATACAAATATCGGAGGGGTGGTTTTATTTAACATTAAATTTCAGTTTAATTAATAAATTCCAATGCGCAAATAAAATAAAATGAAATAAATCAACATTTTTGCTACCTTTTTGGGTAGTTTTTTATTATACATTCATATAATATCTCATTCAGTAGATCGACCCGGATGACGTCACATGCATCTATCAAAAAATTAGTTTGCCTTGGTATCCATTATATAATGTGTGTAGGCCGTGGAAACATCCGTTCTTCGAATTCATAATTTTAGAGAATATTCTATGGATGTTGTGCAAAGAAAAAAATATATTAAGGAACAAAAATTTTACGTAACTCCCTCTCTCCCCCTCTTAAGTAGATAACTGATATTATTCGTTGAAAATGAAGCAAATCCAAAAAAAGTTCGCCGGCAATATTTGCCACATACAAAGTAAGAAATAATCCTATCAAAGTCAATTGCCAATTACTTGAACAGGGGTGTATATATCTGTTTATAAAATACTTTATATCAACCATTAGCCAGTTTTCCATGTGAATTTCCTTATGTGTTTTACAACAAATTCGTTGATAATATCGTCATAATTAGTCTCGCCATAAGTCAGCGGCGCGGGGCCTTGTGCGGCGCACCTTTTGCACCTTGTGAGCCCTGATGTGAGCCCGATTGTATTGTTGTTTGTCTGTGAACTGACGGTATTCGATCAGGCCCGACAAGGAGGTGGGATAGCCACAGTTCGGCTTCGGGGCCCAAGTTGGAAGAGGGGGGCCCTATTTGCCCGGAAAAATTAAAAAGAGTTTTTTTCTTGCTCGTCACTTTGTTTTAGGGGAAAAAATTAGTTTGTTCGCGAGGTCCGCCATTTCTCTCCACGGTCCTCTATTCGATGCAAGGCCGCCATCATTAGAATCCATCATTGTCTATGTTATTTTGATATGTAAAGTAAGGAAGATAGATTATTTTATAACTTTTTTTTAGTAACAGGGTCATTTCTAACAAATCAGTGCTATTAGTACATGATTTTTTCTGGCATTGGTGGCTAGGATTGGTGGCTAGGTGGCAATATCTTAAAGAATATCTGTACAAAATTTCAAGTTAATACCTTAATAACTTTTTAAATTATGTTCCACGGCGTGGAAAAAACCTGTTTTGAGGAAAACGCTATTAAAAAGTTTTCGTTCTTGAAAAGTAGAGTTAAAAGCAATTTATCGTTACCTAAGATAATCTTTCTATTGGGCTTAAAACATTGGAAATATATTCTTTAAGGTTCAAATGAACTTTTAAAGCAAACAAAAAAAATAAAAAATTTGAAAGTTCTAGAGGACCCTCCCCCCTTAAACAATTTTGGAGTATTCATAGTAGCAATGAGAGTTAAATATCAAAACTCTTTTGAGGATGAGGATTTATGGGTTTGGAGGTTAAAGGCGCACCATGGATACTAACTCACTCCATATACAAAATTTCTGCCCACTAGATTTATTCCGGGAATCTGTAGACGTATCAGATCCACCAAAAAGTACGAAAAAACCATAGAATTTTGGTGTAAAAATGATGGAGCTGAGTGTTAAAAATTGAAACCCCAAAAAAGCATACCCTGAATGCTAACTTAATTCATATACAAAATTTCAACTGTCTAGGTTTATTTTTCTCTAGAACCAAAAACCGAAAAACACGAAAAGCCATGAAATTTTGTCGTAAAAATGGTGGAGGTTAAGGTAAAAACTTAACCCACCAAAAGGCACACTCTGGATACTAATTTTATACATATTTAAAATTTCAGTCCCTTAAGTTTATTTGAGGAACTTGTAGGCATGTCAAATCTGCCGAAAAACACAAAGAAATATGAAATCAAATTTGGAGTAATATATATATATATATATATATATATATATATATATATATATATATATATATATATATATATATATATATAAATTTTTCTAAATGATCCTTCTGGTAATAAGGACACCGGACAGCAATTTTTAAGACGTTTTTCTTATAAAGATATTATGTAATACGCCAAGGGACTAAAGTGTAAGTTTTAATCCCGAGTATGAAGTTTGTTGCCAGAGGGCCTGTAAAGGCCCAAGGACAACAAATCACACGAGGGATGAAAAAAAACACTTTAGTCCTGTGGTGTATATGTTACAGCTAATACGCATGAAATAGAAAATACGCGTATTAACCGGTTAACACGTGTATTATAAGAATGTCGTAGATAACATACGAATACGCAAACGATTATTCTATTAGCTAACACAAATCGGTTAGGACGCGTTGTATCCAAATCGTCTTGGTTTAAATCGTTTAAATATTTGTTTTACCAACATACTCACAGTATTACATAATCTGTTAAAGAAATAACATGGCAACAATAGCAGCAAAGACTAACGATCGAAATTTTCTCAAAAATTGAATAAAAAGTATAAAAACATTAGACAAGAGATTAGTTATATCGATAAAGGTAAATACAACTGGCAAGCAAAAAAAAGCTCGTCTAACTTTTTCCTATTCAACTTGCGGTCCCCTTCTTTATCTACCTATCGTAAAAATAACATTTAACGCCAGCCAAAATGTTGTCTCGGACAAATGCTCGAATTGTCCGCCCCTAGAGCTGGCCCTGCTGAACCCTATCGTTCATAGTTTTACAAATATACTCTAAAAATATTTTGAATTTCTTCCATTTGTGGTTATAGTAGAGGTATTCTAATAAGAAAATGTTTCCGACAAATTTCCTTAAAAATGCAGCCATCTACTCCTAAAATATTTTTCATTGTGGTCTTTTTGGCTGTAATGTTTATTTATCAGTTACTGACTATAGTCCCTACCCTCAATAGGTCTTAAAAATATAAAAACGGGACGGCACATAATATAGGATCACATATGACGATTATCTGTTTTCTAAATTACATTTACCTATATATTTAATACGAAATATGGTTTTTCGAACATCTGGCCGACCACCCAATTCATATAAATATGGGTACTTTCTTAAGCATTACAGAAATGTTTAAAAGTAATTCTTTAATTTTAAAAAGAATTCTTGTAACCCGGAATTATTTTCACCATTATTTGGGAAAACATTAATTCGTGTAATATGAAATGCCGTTTTCATATTACCACTTGGTCTACCATCTAATTCAGTTAAATATCGACACATTGTTAAGCATTAGAGAAATGTTTAAAAGCAGTTCTTTAATTTTAAACAGAATTTTTGTAGCCTGGCATCATTTTTACCGTTAGTTGAAATAACATTAGGCCTTCTAATATGAAATGTCATTTTCCGACCGCTTAGTCTCTCACGTAATTCAGATAAATTCAGATCGACATTTTCTTAGGCATTACAGAAATGTTTAAAAGCAATCCTTTAATTTCAAACAGAATTTTTGTAGCCTAGAATCTTTTTTACCGTCAGTTGAACTAACATTAGGTCGTGTAATATGGAATGTCGTTTTCTAACCACTTAGTCAGTACTATATGCAATTCAGTCAAATATCGACACTTTCTTGAAAATTAGTGAAATGTTTAAAAGCAATTCTTTAATTTTAAATATAGTTCTTGTACCCTGGAATCATTTCCGTCATTAATTTGAATAACATCTTTGACCATATACCCATAAATTTAGCCCCACCATCTCCTTTGTTTCAAGCAAAAAAGATATGGCTTTACTGTACTATAGATGTGTGCTATTATACCTAGGCCGTAAGTAAAGAAGCAAAACTCCAAAACATCCGATTTGTAGGCAAAAAATAAAAATTATCTTAATTTTTGTGATTCATTGTAATATATCGTGCGTTTTCTGTCTCTAACTCGTATATCAAAAATCACAGTTCTCAGGAAACACAAAAGACATATTAAATACTGTATTTTCATCACTATGAATTTAAGATTTATGTATGTTACACTTTTTGGTGTTTGCTACCTATGTAGACATGAAGCAGACATTTAAATATTTTAAATTACAAGCTATCGATGTTTTTAGTAAATACGAGTTTGCTATCCACTTTTTTTTTCAATATACGAGTTTGTGAAATAAATCGATTTTTTTTTTTACATATTCCGATAGTCTAACCAGTAACTTAAATTTTAAACGCGTTTTTCTCGAAACTACATTTTTTCTGATAGTTTTCTGACAAAACCTGGTATATGGTACACGAGTTTGTGTAAAATTATTTTTTGAAATAGTAACATTTTTATCAGCATACCCAAGTATACCATATACACAAACTCGTATACCATATACCAGGTTTTGTCAGAAAACTAAATTTAGTTCATGTGGTACAAGTTTGTTTTAAATTGAATAATTATTTTTCCATCAACTCTTTTGCAATATTTCTTAGTGCATCACATGGGGAAGTTTATTATGTACATGTATGACTTTCTAACTCAAAACCTTCAAAAAACCTTATACGAGGTTGAGACAGAAAACGCGCGATATACATCTTTCTATGGACTGGAAAGACAGTTTTGCAGCCCGGCGCCGCGCTAGTCCGCCGATCGGCGCTAGAGAAATACTGTTTACAGCATCCCTTGCTCCGTTTTGTTACGTTCAGACTACAAACTTACTCGGACGCTCGGTAGTGTAAATTGTTTGCTTACTTTCCTTTTATTCTATTTTAAAATTAAGATAGATTGTGTGTCTACTTAATTCTGATTGTTTATCTAATGTCTCACTGTTTCTTGGTTTTTTGTTCACGCAACAAGATAAAGGATATTTACTTTTTTTTGTTCAATTAATGTCTAAAAAAGGGAATATCGGACTGTAGAAAACATTTCTGCAATTTCCATATACAAAATGAATAAAGATTTATTTTATATAAAAAAAAAAATAATGGCACAGTGTGAAAGGAAATCACCACAAACATTCTATACGCAGATAGGTGGATACGTTTTTATAATCAAAACACATTTTATGTGTTGGCCATTGAATGTCAATCAGATCACGTAAACAACAGACACGTGGATAGTGAATTTTAAAATGTCTAATCATTGTTTAAAATTGAAATTTGCAGTCGTTTAAAAATTTGACCGTTACAAATTAAAATTCCAGAAAATCAGACAAAAATACAGTTTGCCAATTTGGTGGAATAGGATATTCGACATTAAGTCAACTTACTCACTCCTCCGAATAACGTGAGAGGAATTGGTTACGACTCGTACGTCTGAATTCAAGGGATTCTAATATCGAAATATGCGATCAGTAAAATATTTATTCTCTTAGTCCGGGGATCAGTTAAATATTTATTATCTTTAGGGTGTCATAAAAAGAACACATGAATGCAGTCCCGTTGGCAGTCCCAGGGGGCTCGCGAAGCCTCTTTTAGGAGGTCGCAGTTACTTTAAAAATAAAACCACTCTAGTTCAATATATAATATTTTAATAAAGAAAAGATTAATTAAAAGCTACATTAATCTGATGGTTTCATACTATCGCGCGATAAAGTTTCAAAACAAATAATTTTCGCTTATTTTCAATAACAGTAAACCCGAATTTTAAATAATTGTCGTCATATATGTAGACGCTTTTTCTTTGCTTTTGTTACTCTCATTGAAACTTGAAGTTGACGGTTATGCGTATCTTTCCATAAACTCATCCATTTTTAATAATTACAATGAGCACAGAATTTTGGATATTAGACAATAAAAGAAAGTGAGCAACTACTAAACAAACAAGTCAATTCAATAAATTTAAACACTAACGCGAGTTCGCAATTCAAAGAATTGAAAATGATTGCGTTAGGAATGTCACTATGTTACGCTCACACACGCCACGCACACGTTCAGAAGCTACTATAAGTCGTCAATTTCGATATAAAAATATGCCTGTTTCAAGTCCTTAATTACGTATTTAATCGATACCTAACTATTTGTGCATGACCACAAATATAGAATACATAAAATTAATAAAGCTATATGTTATCTGACCTCTTTCATCCCTTGCTTTTTCACCCTCATTAGGTTCCTAATTTCGTTAATGTTTCCTATTTATATTTCGCCAAAGCTATTAGTAGCAGTTATGGATAGTTAAATTATTTACAAAAAGTCTTTACAAAATTTCCATTAAACTCATATCACAGTTACAGAGATAATCGAAAAAATAATTTCAACCTTATTTTTAAAAATATAACCGACCTACAACACCATCAGTCTCGAAAACTCAGTTTTACATCCATAGAAAATTTCCTTACGAATCCCAGAAAAAAGTTACCTATTCAAAGTGTAAAATTGATCATTTCAATTCGACAGTTGCTGAATAATATCATGCTAGTCGATATTCAAAGTGAAAAATTTTACTTGCACAATTGTGGACATTAGTAAGTATTTTAAGAAACCCGTCGGGACACCGGGATGAGATAATTAAAACCGGAATAAATTTGAGAAAACAGCGATGTATAGACACCCTAACTCGATCCGGTGGTTAAATTTACTAATAAAAATTTCCAGTCATTTTGTGTGCTAACAAAACAACTAGCGTTTTTAGCGTCTCAACAACTAGCTTAACAATTACTTAACATTTGCTAGTTAATTATAAATACTAAGTATTAAGTACAGATGTGCTGTGACTAATAGACCCAGATTTCGTCGGAATGGGTGATGGAAGAAGAAAGGTAAAGCTACTATACATACGTAACATACAAAATAATTGTACTATAGATTTGCCTGTACATTTTACACATAAAGTTGATGTATTTTTCGATGATATTGATATGAGAGTCGATGAGTTTCAAAACCTTCTAATTAACACAACTAAAAATGTTCAGGAAACACAAAAAACCTGTTTTCTCACTTATAATAATAATTTTGATGTGATTTTTACTATTAAATTTTTAGGAAAAATCATACAGTTCTGATAAAGAAATAATAACAATGATACCACTCTTCAATACCACTCTTCAATAATTATTAAATAACGATTAAAAATTATAATTAGCTACTTTTGCAGCAGTTTGCTTTAATTAGATGGTGTTGAAATGGTTGATTTTGTAATTAGCTACTTTTGCAGCAGTAACACTAACAATTAGACACTTTTGCAGCAGTAACACTAACAATTAAATACTTTTGCAACAGTTTATTATTCTTCCGATAGGTTTTAAATAAAAACTTTCGTACAAATCTATATATTTACATCATACAACGTCGTTTTTATTATAAACAGTGATGGGCGTTTACCTGTAAACAGTCGGTGTTGACGTTTACACTGTAAAGAGATGTAAACAGAACAAACGACCGTAAACTAACGTAAACACATAAAGAGTCAAAAGTTACATGTAATTTGTCAATATTATTACTTAAAAAGTGAAAGTCTAAATTTAAAAATTTTAAAAATAAAGTAAGTAATGGCAGTTCCCAAAACGAATATACCTATATGCAGAATTAAAATTTCAATTAAAAAAAGAAGGAAGAAAATATAGTATTCTGTGTTTAATTTGTAAAAAAACTTTGTCCAGTATGGCCACCCAAAGATTGAAGTTTTCAATTTTCAGTTAAATTTTTCAGTCAAATAAATATGAAGATATAAAGCAGACATTTTTGTATTTTTCTTATTGATGTGATTCTTTTATTATTACAATTTACAACCTAATGTTTAACCTATTTACGTTGTTTACGTTGTTTACATATTTATTTCCAAAAAATATGTTGTAAACAAAAGTAGTGTTTACATGTAAACTGTGCTTGTAAACAGTGTAAAGTGTTTACGCGCCCATCACTGATTACAAGTTATGAAAACTAAGATATTTTCTTATAATTTAGTAGAATATTTCTATAAAACAAGTCTGTTTACTGTAATGTAACAGTAAAACTCAAATCAGAACTACGATGTTTCATACAATTTTATTCTACAGACGTTTACAGCCTGTTATATTTGACAATTCCACAAGTTTCTTTGTATTTTTTTCTAGTTATTTCAATAGTAATTTTCTTAGAGAGAGTAATAAAATTATCACTCTGCAGTGCTACATATTGACCACCTCATTGGCTACTTATGTTCCAGGTTTTTTTTTTTTATGAAGCCATTTTTATATAAGTAATTAGATAGTTTTGCAACTGGTTTGTGTCGCTTGCAACTCCAAGTTTTTTCCAAAGGGAAATATTGCAATTAGCTATTTTTGAAACAGTTTCGTATTTTTGTCATTAAAATTAAAGGGAGAAAGCTAACTTTGCACCGTTTAGTTGGTATTTTTTGGTGCAGTTTATCTTCCTGAATAATAATCCGTATCTATTTAATTTTGAAAAAATCGTCAATTAGATGGTTTTGAAACTCATCGACTTATGAATAGAATTAAATTATAATAAAATGACTAAATAAATATCAACATTATTTTTTGAAAGACGGTTTTAGTATTTCATGTAAAAAAAATTTTCTTAATATGATTCTTATAGAATTATACAGCATATGTGTGGTTCCCACTACGGTATAGTTGCTATAATTCACTAGTTTACACGATTTTTGTCCTTGAAATGAAAAGTGTTTTTTCTTAACGAGTAAGATGCTCTGAGTTTCAAAAAAAATTATGAAAAAAATCATTTTTATATCCTTTTAGCGAATTTCCAGAAAGAATTCTGGAAATTTAGCTACTACAGTAGGTGTCATGACGCGACTTGAGCCCGGGACTATGGCAGAAATTTGTTTTGAGTTTTGAGGTCCCTGGAAACCGAAAATAATATTCACTAAAATTATATATATATATATATATATATATATATATATATATATATATATATATATATATATATATATATATATATATATATGTATGTATATATGTATCAGCACGATAGCTCTTCAGGAAAAACTGCTAGCTTTACGAAATTTGGTGACAACGTTGGAAATCCAAAAATCTTGAACGAGTTCTTCAGCCAGACACGTCGGATGCCAGGAACATGGTTTTTGTTCTTGCAAAAAATTAGTTTTTTGCTAAAATTTGCTATAATTTAAAAGTTTTTGCCACATTTTTGTACACCATTGCAAAGAGGGAAAAAAATCACATAAAAAAGGTTTTTGAGCTATTATTCTAGGTTAGCTAGTTTTTGAGAAAATAAGAAAATAAGAAAATCCTCCACCGGGGCGGTTCTAGAAACCTCCGGCGGTGGGTGTGGTAATGTGAACGAAAATTTTTTTTTAACCTAACTGAACCTAACGGAACTTGATCTAACCTAACCGAACCTAAGGAAATATGGTCTCAAACCTAACCGAACCTAAGGAAATTTTTTGTAACCTAACCGAACCCGACAAAATTTTTTCTAACCTAACTGAACCTTATTGTTCTATAATTTATATAAACTGAATTTATTATTAGCGAATTTCCAGAATGGAATTCAGTTATTACAGGCACTGTCATGTCGCGACTTTATAAAAAAATCTTCTTTATGTGATTTTTCGGCCTCATTCCGTCAAATTTTTTTCACGAAAAATTTCATTTCACAAAAAAAAATTGGCGGAACGAGGCGGAAAAATCACATAAAGAAGGTTTTTTTATTTACAATTACTCTATATCAACTAGTTTCCGAGATAAACGTACTTTTGTAAATGGAAATTCGCTATGTTATGCAGGATGCTGCGACAGGGGTATTTATGTAATCTTTTCTCCTCTTTTAAATGGTGTAAATAGTTTGGTCCCAGTATCCCTCATAATTTTGCTCAAAAGTTTTCAAGTCCTAATGAAAATGCTCGCCATCCTCGCTACTGACGTTTCCCATATTTTTTTGGAAAAGAAATCGAGGTGTGATTGCAGGAAACGAATATTCAGGGATATGTTCACACTCATCCGTTGAAGATTATGTAACAAATCGGCAACTTAACCCCTTACTGCATTAATTGTGAAGGAGGTGAAGAAAAAATTTTTTTTTACTGAAAATGCCTTTCACTTCTTTTATTTTAGTAGCCAAATTAAGAAAAAAAAATTAAGCCTTATTGTTTAGAAATTACTTAACGAAGCCATATATGGCTTCCTATGCATTCTAGTATTATAATTATAATCGATATATGACTTCGTATGCGTTAAATAAAAAATACAATTATATTTTATGAAAATCTGTATGCAATTTTATTTGCCATTGTAACATAAATAGACTTGACACTTTCCACATTTAGCGAATGAACGGAATTTTGAGCAGTTTTGACATAATTGTCAATTTAGTTTTGTCCATTCGGGGAAATGGTCACCTTATCTGATCGCACAGACTTCAAAGGGAGGTCTTGATGCCTAGCTGGAGTGTTTCGTGATTTTTTAATGAGTATAGGTAGGCGGGCAAGCTAGATGGGGTACCTCTTCGGCTTGTTGCAGTACGTTTTCTGGCCACCGAAGTTGATGGACTGCCTTGACTGGTGGGAGTACTGGGGAATCAGAAGCAAGATCATCGTCACTCACGAAGCCATCACCAGGAATAGAACTGAAATATGGTAACTTCAAAATAAGCCCCAAAAATCGAAGAAAACAAGAAAACACACACGAATCACAACTATTCCATGTTCTTGAATATATAAAGAATGTGTTTTGAAAATTTTTGATTTTAGTACTTACCGTTTTGTTGTTTAGATTTCACAAATAAAATTAGCACCAATTAATTGCACTGTAACGGTCGGACACTCTGAACATAACTTCAAATAATTTGACAACCCGCACTTACCAAAGACAACAAAAATTACGTTCCGTCACTCGAAAGAGTATAAAGTTAGGATTCAACATTAGTTTAAAAAAAAATATATTTTAATATGTTGAAAAAAAAATAGTAAAACTTAGAATACATATATGGCTGTGTATGCGACAAGGGGTTAAGAATAAATCTATACATATAATAAAATTGTCACGAGACCATTTCTGTACATGGAATATTTTTTGAAAATTGTCCTGGTACTGTAAATAGTTATCGATGTAGATATCAAAACTGCGATTTTTAGAATTTTTGTTTGTCTGTCTGTCTGTTCACGTATCACGCAAAAACTATTGGACGGAAATTTGTTGTGATGATAACTTATTACCTGGGTCAACATCTAAAATACTTTTTACTCCGGGAAAATTTCTCATTCCCACGGGAAAATGGAAAAACCATTTTGAGCATGTGCACGCATTAGAAAAAAAACTATTGGACGGATTTTAATAAAATTTGGTGTGGTGATAACTTATTACCCAGGGGAACATTTAAGATACTTTTTACTCCGGGAAAATTCCTCATTCCTACGGAAAAATAGAAAAAGGATTTTGAGTATGTGCATGCATTAGGCAAAAACTATTGGACGGATTTTAATAAGATTTGGTGTGGTGATAACCTATTACTTGGGTCAACATTTAAGATACTTTTTACTCCGGGAAAATTCCTCATTCCCACGGGAAAACAGAAAAACCATTTTGAGCATGTGCATGCATTAGGCAAAAACTATTGGACGGATTTTAATAAAATTTGGTGTGGTGATAACTTATTACCTAGAGCAACATTTAAGGTACTTTTTACTCCGGGAAAATGCCTCATTCCCACGGGAAAATAGAAAAACCATTTTGTACATGTGCACGTATTACGCAAAAACTGTTGGACGGATTTTTATGAAATTTGGTGTGGTGATAACCTATTACTTGGGTCAACATTTAAGATACTTTTTACTCCGGGAAAATTTCTCATTCCCACGGGTAAATGGAAAAACCATTTTTAGCATGTGCACACATTAGGCAAAAACTATTAGACGGATTTTAATAAAATTTGGTGTGGTGATAACTTATTACCTAGGGTAACATTTAAGATACTTTTTACTCCGGGAAAATGCCTCATTCCCACGGGAAAATAGAAAAACCATTTTGTACATGTGCACGTATTACGCAAAAACTATTGGACGGATTTTTATGAAATTTGGTGTGGTGATAACCTATTGCTTGGGTCAAGATTTAAGATACTTTTTACTCCGGGAAAATTCCTCATTCCCACCAGAAAATAGAGGAACATTACACTTACCATACCATCACACTTACATACTTCTCATTGAGTTTATAACAATGCTTTACGCGAACGACGTCGCGAGTACGGCTAGTTTAAGAATAAATTTAAAACAAGCTTGTAAGTAGTCGAAAATAAAATACGTTGATAATTTTAAACTGTGACGTGACGTGATAAAAATAAAAAATATGTATGTTTGCGTTCAATTGTTGCAGTTAAATAGAAAAATATAAAATTGACTGAAAGGACAAAAATTTTTTTTTATTTTGTAAACTAGTGTTATGAATGGTTATTAATTTGATATTTTTCATACAAAAAGGCCAAACATTTCCTGCATAGGATAATGAATTACTTAAAACAAAAATATTTCAAAATATACATAAAATGTACAGAACACGCTGTTTAACAAGAATCGATCAATTTAAAATAATAGAGAATATAATGTCTTGGTGCTTTACCGAGCGGAAGGTTATGTCAAAGACCGGAATCTATTTATATTTCCTTTTATTAAGATGTATTTCTATTTGATACATGACAATCAAAACATGCAATTTATTCTTATTCTATTGTCTGTGATTTTATTGTTAGGTATTTTTATTATTAGTTTAGTTTAAGTAAGGTAAAGGTTCCAGTAATGAACGGTGTACTAGTCCATTACTAATATTCGTCTAAATACAAAAATCTGCAAGTTTCCTCATCGATTAACGGTCACTGATGTTGTAAGACAGGGGTCGGCAACCTTTTTTGGATGATGAGCCATTTTAAAAAAAAATAATTTTTAGCAGGCCGCACAGTCAAATATTTTGCTGAAGTAGGTTTGGCTTAAGTAGGTTTTTTTAACGAATTTTCGAATCGAAAATTCAGCCATTAGAGTCACTGTCGTGATGCTACTTGACCCTAGAACTATGATAGAAGTAATTTATTTTGAAGTCTCTAGAAGCCAAAAATGACATTCATTAAAATTTATATAACTCTCGAACGAAAAATCATTTTTGTACGGAAATTGGTAAAATTATTTGAAGTCCAAAAAGTCAGACACGTCTGATGCCCGAAATGAATTTTTAGGCATTTTTACCTAAAAAATTTTTGTGGAAAAAGTAAGTTTTTTGCCCAAATTTCCTCAAGTTTTTGCCATATTTTCTTACACCGTTAGAAAGAGGAGAAAATAATCACATAAAAAGGATTTTTGAACAATAATTATATGTCAAGTAGTCCGAGAAAAACTAATTTTTGTAAACGGAAATTCGCTATATTATGCAGGATACTGCGACAGAGGATTTTTCTTTTTTTTTAAGACAAATTAATATAAATACATATTATTAAAAATCAACATGAGGAAAAATTTTTAGTAATAGTTTTATTTACATGTTATAAAACATCGGAGAACAAAAAAAGTATAAAGTAAGCTCAACTCTGCATAGGCAGAACAAATTGTTCGAAAAGTTATATTGCTTGGCGGGCCGCATGAAAGCTTGCAACGGGCCGCATGTTGCCGACCCCTGTTGTAAGACATATCACATAGCTTATTTGGTAGAAATGATCATTCCCCCTGATTTTCTAGGTTTCTAAAGCTAAAATTTAGACTTTAAGGCTCGATCCCATACTATAGTGCCGATCACAGTTCGTTCTCGGTCCAGTCTCGGTCCGATAAAATATTCTTAAATGGAAAACAAATGAGTATATTCACACTATTGGCCCTAATATCTCGCTAATAGGTATTGAGTCATATGTAGCTTCTTCTTCTTCTTCTTCCTACGGGTGGGGGGGTCCTGTCAGCCCATGCACTGATTCCCAGTGGAATATTGTGCAATAACCCCGTTTACTCATCAGTTATGCGTAAGAGGTCCGCTTCTTTGATGAAGTCAGTTAGGGCCCTTACGGGATCCCGATGAATAGTCTCAAGCTCTGTACCCAAACCCAGTGTTGAGTGCCTAATGCGAGCCAATGCCTCACATTCAAACAGAATGTGGTGGACTGTTTCATCTTCCACCTCACATTTCCTGCATACTGGTTCTTCTCTATATATTCCCATTCGATGCAGATGCTTCCTTAGATAATAGTGTCCAGTAAGAAAACCCACTATAGCTTTCATCTTCATTCTATCCAGTAGTAGAATTTCGGATGACAACTTCATGGAAGGTTCTTTAATCATAAGCCTCGCATGTCTTTGCTCTGGAGTATTTCTCCATACTGCAGTTGTTTCTTTTGTCATATGTAGCTTACCGGGAAACTAGATTTTTTCAATAGTGTAATAGTTGCTGTAATGTGGGACGATTCATGTATTTTTCAGTTATCACAAGCAAATTCGACTAAGATTAAAATAAATATAAATAAAAAAATTTTTCAGAATGCTAGCTGTACAAAACCCTAGCTGTACGAGTCCGATTCACTCTTGACCAATATTTTTTTTTGTAACTATAAAATCTAGTCAAATTAATAAAATCATAATTTTCAATATTTATTATAAGAAACAATTTTTATTAATGGTCATTGAAATCCCTCCTGTAATCTATACATATAATAAAACTGTAACGAGACCGTTTCTGTACATGGAATATTTTTTGGAAATTGTACTGGTACTATAAATAGTTATCGATGTAGATATCAAAACAGCGATTTTTAAAATTTTTGTCTGTCTGTCTGTTCACGCATCACGTAAAAACTATTGGACGGAGTTTAATGAAATTTGGTGTGATGATAACTTATTACCTGGGTCAACATCTAAGACACTTTTTATTCCGAGAAAATGTCTCATTCCCACGGGAAAATGGAAAAACTATTTTGAGCATGTACATTGTACACACATTACGTAAAAACTACTGGACGAATTTTAATGAAATTTGGTGTGATGAACTGATGATAAATTTTTATCTGGATCAACATCTAAGATACTTTTCACTTCGAAAAAATGTCTCATTCTCATGGGAACATGGAAAAACCATTTTGGGCATGTACGTAAATTTACATATTTCATAATTTCATAACTATAGTAACAAAATGTAATGTAAATAAATTGAATATAGTACTGTCGGTTTGGAAATTTTTCTGAATCTGAAATCAAAAAAAATGTTGCTAATTGTGTACCGAAAAATATAATAAATACACAATTATGAATTTGGACACAATTTAATGCATTTTATTTTGCAAGAAACTACAAATTGGAAAAAGAAACTACTCAACGTTTCGCGTGAACAACGTCACGGGTACGGCTAGTTCAAAAATATTTTTGTTTTACCTGTGTGGAATGATCAAAGTTAGTTCATAAAATAAAACTGGTTCTAATTTTTTTTTCTTTCATAAAAAGAAGTCAATAAAGGTATAAAATTACTCCACTTTCCAAATACTTTAAATTGTACATATATGATTTTTTACATCCTGCTTTAAGAAAAAAAAAAAAACTTTTTCCAATTAACTTGGACGGCCAAATAAAAGAGCCGATTAATAATATATGAATGAATGAGACAGGAAGGAATGTTATACATACGTAGTATAGAGAACTTTTGATGATAAAATATCATAATGAAAAGTTCCTTAAATTATCAACAAACACCAATTTATAAAATTAAACATATCCAGTGAATTAAGACACCCAGTTCGCCGTCGAGCGACATTAACATGTGTGTGGCAAGAGTTAGACCCCTTATCTTTTTTGTTATATAACAATGTGTTTGTAAATACTTCTATAAAATTAAATATCGTACATCTAACAATTATATTTTATACTGTGTCTCAGAATAGTGTGTGGACATTGCTTATGTAAGTAAATATGTACCGTAAAGGCAATCAACTTTGCTTATTGAAGACAACTTTGCCATACCACTATTTGTGTTATAATAGGTATTTGTGTATTACGAGCGTAAAATGGTACATTGCTGCTCGATTGAGAATGTTGACGTGCGACGCCGCCAAGTTAAGAGCGCGTTATTCTCATGAGAGCGGCAATGTCATTTTGTACTCGAATTACACACAAAATTTTTTCTACAATCTTATAAAATGTATTTTTTATTTAAAAGATACTTGATGCTAATATTTATTGTTATAATTTTTGCAGCTTCAAAAATATTTGGAGGTGTACTTGAGAAATTACTGTCACTATTGCATATTTCCATCATATAGGTATGTAAAGATTTTTTTTTAAATTTTTTATGCTTATTTTTTTTTTTTTTTTGTTTTAAAATTGGGACACTACTGCCGGTGGATGGCGCGGTCAGCAGTGTCCGGCGGCATCGCCAACTAAGGGCATGCGCCGCCAAACACGATATAAATAAAAATAACACATAAAGACAGGGACACATAAATGCACTAGACAACGGACAAACATACACATGATAAAATTCACCGATGAGCCCTGCCATCCCAGGGCTTCATAACGAGCGGACAGTCCTTGGTGGCGGTACGCTAAGTACTAGCCAGAACGTCCGGTCACCAAGGACTGAAAACCAACGATGAAACTCCGAGGTGTAAAGGCCCTCGAAGTGGAGAATACTGAGTAAAAATATCACAGATAACAACATCACAATAATATCACAAGGAAAAAAAAATATAAGAGGAAAATCTTATTACGTCACTGGGGAGCCACAGGGCGACCAGTGCCGCAATAAGTAGTTAAAAACAAAACCGCTGAAGGGCTACAACAGCAAGCCCACAGCGGCACAATAAAATATCACAGATAAGAATAAAAAGAAATGATGTACCACCTCGGGTGGAAAAGGCCCTCAGTGGTACATCGTTAAAACAAAACGGATTAAACATAATCTTATTAAAAAATAAAAACAACAATATCACAGATTTCAAAAATTTCTTGCTCTGTGACACGATTCCGCTCCCCATAGTCTCGACAGTTCCGAAATTGCTTCGTCAACACCTAGGAACTCACATGTGTAGGGACAGTGACATCTGATTACTGAGCAACATGTACTGTTCTGTCAGATAACTGATTACTGGGTACATGTGCCGTTCTGTCAGATGTCGGGGTCAACCTATACGGGAGACCGGTACGATGACTAGGCCACGTTCGTCCGAGTCGAGGCTACAGAGAACGGGACAATGCCACAGAGTATCACAGAGTCAACATCTGACCTGTGTTCGTATCACTTCGACGGGGCGGAAGCCGCCATATCAACGCCCACGAACGCATCCGTACGACAACGACGTCTCCTTACTGGGCGAGCTCGCTCAAGCTGTTCGGGCAGACGTCGACTCGCTCGCGTGGCCGATGAGAACGAGTGCGTCGAGAGCCGCATTTCTACCCATCGAAATGACAAGAACAAGGCCAGGGAAATATCACAGACCGAGCAGCTAGGCAATACCACGGCAGGCATGAAAACCTCAAGTGGCATAACAAGTATCACAGATATAAAAGTATCACAGATCAGTCAAACAAAATCACAGATGCAATATCACATATTTCAACTCGTCTGAACGGTCTCGTCGGACTCTGAAGATCACGCCCATAACAGTAGATAGCACTGACGACGCATTGAATTCCGGTGAAGGTACAATTAAACCAAAAACAAGCTGACGCAGGCATAACACTCACTCGGGGGATACGACATCGTCCCCTCCACACGATCATCCTTGTCGAAACACGGTACCAGAGCCTCGTCAGCCTGCTAGCCGAAGCTAACAGTTGCCCGCCGGGCACGAACGGGGACGTGAAGGTTGGATTTTAGCCCAGCTTTATGCTTATTATTTACCTATTAATTATAGTTATTTATTATTTTTAATTAATATTTTGTAGTTATGTATTTTGAAATTCAATAAAATTAATATTTCATTTGATCACGATAAAAATAATAACAAATTTAGAATCTGTTTATTTGTTGCCATAGAAAATATAAACAACGCCTACCTGATTTGTAATTAAATATACGTTGAGTGAGCGGCAAAGTATTACTTTTCTGCTTTAAAGCGAAAAGTAGTACTTTGTCGCTCGGCGACTAGAGTCCTCGGCAACTAGACATTTTACGCTCTCTTCACAGAGCGCAAAGCCTACTTTCCACTAAGATTGTAGTAGAAGTAAATTTAATGGCTCATAATATCTTTTTTTTTTTAGTGACAGAGATATTTCTAACAAATTCCCGATTTCTTAAAATCATTAATTTTTTTTTAGTTCATGTAATAAAATTATTGTTTTTAACGAGTCTGCAAACTTCAACGGATATTTCAGAAATTATAAAACTCGGGTAAGTAATTTTATCATACGAAAGATAACATAATTTCATAAGTACACTTTTGACTCATTGTAAGCAACTTGAAATAGAATCATATATCTTACTCTGTTTAGATAATAAAATTCGCCTATAAGCAAAAAGAGTAAGGCATATGATTCTATTTCAATTTTTGAGTTGCTTACAACGAGCAAACAGGTATATAAAGCAATATTCTATAGTTTATAAATTTTTTTAAAAATCGATTTTTTGGTTCATTCTCTGAAAGTATAGACCTTTAAAAATGTATCCTCAAAAGGAAATTAAGAAATTTTGAAAATTTATAAGTTACTAGCCGTATACCCGATGGGATTTCCCATCGACAACATCTTTTTATTAGGTACTAACTGCTCACTTTCAATGTTTTTCAAAAGCCTTAATACCAATTTCCACGTTTCTAATTTCAAAAATGACGAACTTTCATTTGCTGGTTTAATCCGGTAGGGAATGAATTTCCAGAAACGTTTTCACAACTGACTTTTATTTATAAATAGAAGTCTAAACACCAATCTTCATATCCTTTGTGCTAAATTTCGTCCTTCTAAATCCAATAGTTTAGACTGTGCCTTATCTGTCAATCTACTTAATAAATTTCTAACACTGACTGACTGGCAGACAACGCACAGCCTAAACCGTTGGGTTTAGAAGGATGAAATTTTGCACAGGAGTTCCCTATGTAACGTATGTAAGCACTAAGAAAGGATTTTTGAAAATTCGTTCTCTAAGTGGGTTTAATAGGAAATGAAATTTTGTACGTAAATTCGTTATTTTTGAAGTTAGTGGTATATAAAAATGTTACTATGGCTATTAAAATAAATTATATTTTACCTATTTAATAAATATTTAACTTTGGCTGACAGACAACGCACAACCTAAACTGTTAGGTTTAGAAGGACGAAATTAAGCACAGGAATTATGAAAATTGGCGTTTAACTCGGCAATTCCCAGTGTCACCTGTAGGTGACAGACATTTTTAATTGTAAACTGTATTAATTTGTTTGTTTAGCTTACAGTATAGAGTTGTCACAAGAAAGAAATATAAAGTCATCTATTAGCCTTCTAATGGTGGTAACAGAACGTAAAGATTTAATTATCTTATAGTTGAAAAAAATTAAAAACATCTGTCACCTGCAAATAACTCTGTGAATTGTCGAGTTAAGCTTCTATTTATAAATAAAATTCAGTTGTGTTGACGTTTTTGGAAATTTATTGTCTAGGGGGTTAAAACAAAAAATGAAAGTTCATATGGGAAGTTCGTCATTTTTGAAGTTAGAAACGTGGATATTCATTTAGGCTTTTGAAAAACATTTAAAATGAGCAGAAAGTGAGTACCTAATAAAAAGATGTTGTCGATGGGAAATCCCATCGGGCATACGGCTAGTCAGTGTATAAAATATTATTTATTTGAATAGCCATAGTAACATATTTTTATATATCTCTAACTTCAAAAATGACGAAGTTGTATACAAATTTTCATCCCACTATTTAACCCACTTAGAGAACGAATTTTCAAAAATTCTTTCTTAGTGCTCACATACATTACATAGGGAACTCCTGTGCAAAATTTCATTCTTCTAAACCCAACGGTTTAGGCTGTGCGTTGTCTGTCAATCAGTCAGTCAGTCAGTGTTAGAGATTTATTAAGTAGATAGCAATTTTAATACGGTAGGTTCCGGTATCAAGTATTATACTTCAAAACTTTAAATGTATTTTTCGTGAAACTACATTTTTCAAGTTGGTCGACATAATATCTTGAGTTCTATTTATCCAGTCGACTTCGAATTTAGCATGTACCTTCAATACAAGATTTTTTTTAGATGTGGCATGCATAGTTATTCTGAGACATTCTGTAAATGAAATGTACATAAATGTAATGAATGATATACATACATAAGTAAATACATACATTATCGCAGTCCCGGAATGTTTAATAAGAAATTCAAATAAGAATAGAATTTACTATTTCCTTCTCCTGTATTAATTGATTTATGTGTAAGTTTACATCTGATATATGACATGAAATTTAATAATATTATATTTATTTAAATGTTCAAATGTTACATTCCACATTCCAAAAGAACAATGTGTGGAACAGAGATGACCGATAATATTTTAAATTAATAATAACTTACTTAGTTGACGGCACACAATAGAAAATAATTGATCCTTACAGTGGTTCGTATTTTCAAGAAAAAGTACAATTTTTGCATATATAAGTACATGCGACAGATAGAGATATCAGTTAATAAGTGGGAAAAATCTTTCCTTACCCTTTTTGAGGTACATTTTTGCACTGAAAAATGGAAACGGAAATTTTATTTTACGTATTTCATCGTGTGGAATATTGTTAGTAAGGTATCTGTATGCCGATGATCTTGTAAATATGAAAATAAAATAAATGATGTGGATAGTGCTTGTATTAGACAAAAGTCTTATAGTATATGTATATTTTAAAATCTTACTCTCATAAATGTAAGTCTTTGGGAATTGGCTATGTTATGCAGGATGCTACAACTCGGGTATTTAATTTTAGTTTTTGTAGCATAATAAAGGTCTGAAAAAATCAATTACAAATATATAGGTGAGATTTTTGACAGCTGTAATCTTTATTAGGCTCTTAGATATGTAGCTACCGCTAAGGACTTAGCTCCTTTAGTTTCCAACTATGATACAATCTTATATTTTTTTTAATGGAAACTTGTTTAAAAGTATTTTTTTGGAAATTTTTTTGTGCTACAAAACAATTCCTTTTATAAATGTGACTAATCCAACCCAAAACTTTTTCCTAGTTGTCCTATTTGTCTGATTTTAGCAAAAATGAAAAGAATAACATTGAAAACCTATAACTCGCTTTCAATTTCATCATTTTATCATTTTACTTACAATTTTTAAGGAACAAAAAAATTTTAATAAACGTATTGACATCACTAAATTAAAAAAAAAAATTCCGTTTTTCTCAAAGCTAACCAAACTGAAGTGATTTAAATTAGGATGATTGGTTGAATTAGAGTAATTTGGAAGTGAACTTTTCATTTTTGCTACTGAAAAGACTAAATTTTTTTTATAAATGTGACTGATACAACGGAAGTCTTTTTTATAGTGGTTCTGCATGCTTAATTTTGGTAAAAATGAAAAGAACGACTTCAAAAACCTATAATTCATTTCCAATTTCATCATTCTGTCATTTTATTTACATACTAGCCGTACTGCATTAAATTGTCTCCAAATTGTCAGTTGTGTATTTATTGTATTTTTCGGTACACAATTAGCAACATTTTCTTTGATTTTAGATTCAGAAAAATTTCCAAACCGATAGTACAATATTCAATAATAGTATATGTATTGTACAATAAGTGGGAAAAGAGGCTTATTTCTCACGAATATGAGTTTGTTTGCAGGGCGAGTGCAACAATTTATATGAGTGAGAAATAAGCTTTTCCCACGTATTTTACACTATACTTTTTCTACGAGCACATTTTTTTCGTAAAATTTAACATAAATAATTAAAATAAAATTTAAATAAGTAGTAAAAATTTTTAAATTTATAATGTCAGTGGTAAGATGTTCAAATTTTTGCCAAAGTATACTTTGAAACTATGGAAACAATAATAAATAATCAACATACATACCTATGCATATTTTTAGAATTACATATGATATTATATTAAATCAGACATAGCCAACTTTTTTATTATATTAAGCCGTGCGAAATAATTTCCCACTGCTATTTCCACACAGTGTAGGAAATTGTTAATTTTTACATATAGTTAGCTGTGTGTGCAAAATGTTACTTTTAATAGTAGGAGTAGAAAAATTTATTTACATTACATTTTGTTACTATAGTTATGAAATTATGAAATATGTAAATTTACGTAATGTGTGTACATGCTCAAAATGGTTTTGTACATGTACATGCAATGTGTGTATGTACATGTAATGTGTGTACAATGTACATGCTCAAAATAGTTTTTCCATTTTCCCATGGGAACGAGACATTTTCTCGGAGTAAAAAGTATCTTAGATGTTGATTCAGGTAATAAGTTATCATCACACCAAATTTCATTAAACTCCGTCCAGTAGTTTTTACGTGATACGTGAACAGACAGGCAAAAATTTTAAAAATCACTGTTTTGATATCTACATCGATAACTATTTATAGTACCAGTACAATTTTCAAAAAATATTCCATGTACAGAAACGGTTTTGTTACAATTTTATTATATGTATAGATTTGATTTAAATTTTAGAGGGCGGTCATGGAGGTCATGACCATCTAAGAGCCAAGACACACGAACCACGCCACGACCACTTTTTTGTGGTTGTCGTGTGGTTGTACTGTCGTTCGTGTGTCTTAGACGGCGACTTGCGAGCCACTTTTTAGTGGCCGAATGACGTACAGCACGTACAGTCACTGCTAGGAGGCATCAAAGCCACTTAATACTGTTTGTTATATACAGTGTCTGCGTTAAGTATTCATACAATAATTGATTTATCAATACTAAAATTTAAGGAACTTAAAATTTTGCAGCGTGAAGTAGGTACGCTAGGATAAAAATAAACAAAATTAATCAGAGAGGTGATTCTTCTTTTAAATAATATTTCTTTTAAAATACATATCGGTATTTTGGTATTAGTCAAATCACTATATTGAGCCGTACTGTGGGCTGGATTATACATAATAATAAAATTTTCCCCTTAAGGACCCACAAAATGTTAATATTTTTTGTGGGTCCTTAAGGGGAAAATTTTATTATTATGTATTTTGGTATTACATATTTTTGCAGATTCAATTTTTAAAATTATTTGATGAAGCAATTCAAAAATTTTCAGCTCCTTATTTCTTTGAATTTTTAATTTTTTTCTATTATTATAAAACTAAAAAGGTTTAAATAATTATATAGCTTATTTATCTAATAATAGTCAATAATCCACGTTCAAACAGCAGGAGAGCTTCTAGTACATGCTTTTATTCTTAACCGAAGGGTTTTTCCATGCCATAAAAATGTTTCAATTCTGTTGACCAATTTGCCTTTATAATAATTATTTTGTATTACATAAATAATTCTGCAAAAATAAATCAATAAACAATATATATACAGGATACGTTTATAACAGCGGTACCTTTATTGTAAATAAAATGTGTCATAAAAAGGTTTATATTTAATTTTTTTCTTTCTTTTCTTTATTTTCAAAGTTATCATAAAATTTGAAGCAAAGATGTTCCCATGCCTTTACTTTTTCCATCCGGTTACTATATCCCGAATATGTGTAATCCCAGATTGCGGGTAAATTCCGGATTTCCTCAATAAATAATTCCGTATCAAATGAATCTTCGTTAACCATTGCCATTTTTTCAAGAAAATAAAAACAAAGAAACAAAAACAAAAAAAAAATTAAAAAAGACCAAAAAAAAAGAAAAAAACAAAACAAGAAAATAACAAAACAAAAACAAAAAAACAAAATAATAACAAAAAAACAAAACAATCAAAAAAGACCAAAAGAAATAAAAATACACACAATTAAGAAAACTAAACAAAACAAAAATTACAAAACACCTGCTTGAGTCGTATTATTCAATGATTTCTTGTAATGTTCGAGAGACACTGTAGTACTAGTAGTACGTATCTGTCGCTTATAAGTGGTCCATTGGTCGCAAGTTTTAGCGACTAAAAACGACAATACGACGACACATTGCGACAGTGTCCGATTACGACGACAGGCTGTGGCTCGTGTGTCTTGAAATTTGTGTTTCCATAAGAAAAGTACATGCATACATACCCGGCCACAGAATAGCCACTATTTTGTCGCTGTCGCGTGGTCGTGGCGTGGTTCGTGTGTCCTGGCTCTAACAGTTCATTCAGGTAGTCCGTGCTGATGTGTTCGGTCCTTTATACAACAAAAATAATTTTTCAGTTACAAGATTAACGAATATATTGTAGATACATATTTACACCGCCTACTTAATCGCCACATTCGATTCCCATGAATTATTGGATTACTGTGTTGTTAGAATTTTATTATGAATCAAATTTATAGAAAACCAATATATGTAAATTTTATTTTTAACTTAAATTTTCTCTCAATGGCCACAACAAATACAACATGTGTTCGTACATTCGTTAAACATATGACACAGATTATCAGTAAGTTGTAACCGCATACATATTATAAATAAAGTATATGAATGTAGAATATGAATGAAGAATATGTAGTATTTATACAGGTGGTTCGTTTTATTCTTGTGAATTTTTGTTTGCTAATAAGACAATTCAAGTCTTTAAGAATGTTATGTCACTGATCTTTGAATTGAAAGACCGGCCACTGTTAGATTCCTGTGACCGGCCATACTGGTGAAAGTGTTTCGATATTTTCCTTCGCAGATTAAAAATTGTACACTCTACGATGAAAAGTCTATGAAAAATCAAGAAAATACAAAAGCTTATACATGTAGTTGCGACCACTTGAACCGCAATTACATGTAATGTTTTTATCGTATGTAAGGTTTTTATAAGGTTTGTTTTTTAATGGATGTTATAGTTTTCGTTATCGAAAATTATCGATACCGAAAATAACGATATTTTCAAAATGAATGGAAACCTAATAAAAACCTTACATACGATAGTCCAACTTCAGAACCACTTATTGTGACATTATTACCCACTGTCAGCGTGTTAATATTACAAATGAGTGTATGTAAACTAGTACCGTCAAACGGAGCTATTTGAAAACGGTGGGGCTATTTGGAACAAAAAATAAAAAGATTTAAACTCTTAAAGAAGAGTTTTAAAAAAGACTTAAACTCTTAAAGAATATCCCCTATTAAAGACGCATTAACGTTATGAATCGTTCAGAAATCAAACAGATATAAGAGAATAAATATTTTTCTATTTTTTTGTTCCAAAAAGCCCCACCGTTTTCAAATAGTCCCGTTTGACGGTATGTAATTTAAGAGCGTGACTCACCCCCTCTACAATGTCGCTCAAACTGAATTTTGAAATCGAAAAATTCATTTCTACGTTATTCTAATTGTCTTAAACTATTTTCCATGAAGAAGAACTTCTTGAATTACCCAAATAGTACGACTAGTCGACATAGTCACTCCCTAGTTAACTACCCCTAGACTTAATATTAGGACATTGAGCAAAAACAGGTTAATTAGATTTTTTGAGGTAGATTTCAAATCTGTAAACAAAATTTTTATATTGTTTAATTTTCACCCCCTTTTTGCAAAATTGACCCCCAGATCTTAACCCCCAACCACCCCTGTTGATGTAAATTGAACAATTTGCATATCAATAGATAGCTCTTTAAAAAAGAGCAATATCGCCGATTTAAACTTCTGCTCTATCTCTTACTGTTTTCGAGATAATTGTAAAATTAAATTTTTACCCCAATTTTTGAAGGGCGATTTCACCCCTTCAAACCGTTTTTCCGCCGATAAAAAAAAATACGTATCCCTTAGTTTTTAGTGTTCTACAACATATTTAAGTTTCATCAAAATCGATAGGCCCGGCCTCGGGACCTTTACTTGTAGGTGCTAAATATAGCACCAATTTTCAATTAGGTAGATTTACCTGTTGATATTCACTATTATTGTTTATATTTCCCATAACATTTGATTTTTTTTAAAGAAACTCCGTTTTCCAAAAAAAAGTTTGTGCCCTACTGCCCAAAAAATTTTAATTTGTACATTCAGTTCCTGTTCCTAAATATTTTCAATTTTATTTCATACTGCGTAATAGTTAAACATGAATAATTTACACTTGGTGTTAAAATCGTAAATGAATTTTAACTTTCATACTTTCATTTAATATTTCTAAAGAACATATTATGTATTAAAATCGATTAATTGTGTAAATAACATTTCCGCCATTAACTTGACCACCTGACCAACCTACCCCTAGGGGTACGTGTACCATACTTTGGGAAACACTATTCTACAAAGACGATTGTAACCTTTCCAAATACATATCTCACTTTCCTATACCATTCTAACAACTCAGTATACCATAATATACGTAGAATATATCAAGTTAAAGTAACTCCATTTGCGAATTTCCCAGAATTAATTTCGAAGGAATAAAGCCTCACCATTTATTTTTGGAAAAGGTATATGTATATATTTCAGTTTAGAAAATAAAATTTTCAGAATACTATATATATAATACAAGACTTATTACAATAACTCGGTTCTAGATTATTGTGTAACCAAAACCCAAAAATTTCCAGAAGTGTTTTGCAGTTTCACCAAAACTATTTCATTTTTCATATGCTTTTAGTACTTCGACCTAGGGTGTAATGCTCGTATGACTCCCAAAAACTAAAATTTCCATGGAGTTGTCGGATTTGTAGTGTTGTCAAGGTGAGCGGTGACCTTTTTTTTGCTCGTTACTTTAATATAATACAATGATCTTCCTATAGTTAATTTTAACAATCTATTAACGTTTCACTGTAATGTTAACATAAACTTCTATTTGGTGTTATAATTGCAATTAAATATAGTTACACCCTGTGTAGTTTACTTGATGAAAAATATATGTAAAAGAATTTCTTACAAATTTTATGAGCTTATTGACTAATAAATATCACTGCTAACACGTTTCATATAATTGTTTCTTTTTTTTATTACATAAGAAAATAAGAGTCTTTTTGCGGCTTTCCCATTCCTGACTGATTTATACGGCGGCACATAATGTATATAGTCTATGTTTTTATATATGCATAAATTGAATACAAAGTTTAAAAAGTACACCCATCCCATTTTACGGTATATTATTTCACAAATTTACTTAAAATTTATTTTTATACTAGCCGTATACACACCCGTTGGGATTTACCATGGGCAACGTATCAGTATGTCAGTCAGTGTCTAAAAATTTATTAAGATATTATTTATTTTAATAGCTCTAGTAACATATTTTTATATATATCTAACTTCAAAAATGACGTTTTTCCATACAAATTATCACCCCCCCCCCCCCGGCTAGGGTGTTTCATTTTTCCAAAGATGTGGTTTTCATATAACTTTGCTTACGCTCCGAGTTTTAGTGATGTAAAAGACATATATGCCAAATTTCAAGAAAATTGGATAATATTTAAGGGTTGCACACATTAATCACTTTTTTCTCTAACTAATGAAATTGGTAATATTGCAGTACTTTGTACTAATGGAATTCTCATGTACTAATATATAAATAATATTAAAAGGAGTGTCTGAGAAGTGTGCTGTAGCATAGAATCAAGTGGTCCTAACTTTTGGGAAGTTCCAAAGTCTGTGGGCTTCATTTAACAAGAAGTCATACACGACAATGCTGGATGAGGAAAATCGCATTTAAGGTTTTTTAGAAGAATAACAAGTCGAAATGTTTAACTACATTCAAAATGTCTTAAAAAATGGAAGTTATCCAAAAGAAGATTACAAAAAAATTATTACAACTCTTACGCCTGTGCCTCGGTGACTGGTCTAAAAACGACTTCAGTTTCAAGATCCCAGTGGCTCTACATCAAGCATGGTGGATGGTAAAGGCTAACTATGCACTTAAAATTGTCCTCTTCACTAAATTTCATTCAATTTCCGAAAAGCTGAATATTCTTTCATGATAATTAACCCTTTCGCGACGTGCTATTTTCCTATTAAGTATGCCCATAAGACGAGCAGTTTTCGAGGTTTGCCTAATCGTACGGTCTTCTAAAGTACAATATAAATTTGGTAATTATATACAATTGTAAAAAAATACTTTTTTTTAAAAAAAAAAAAACTTCTTTATTATAAGTCGAATAAATACGGTCTTCGACTATTTGTCACATTTTTTTATCACGGGAATATACGGTCTTCGGCGCGAAAAGGTTAAAGGAATGAAGCGTGTTTGACATTTTGTCAGCTTCATATAGGTTCACTTTGGGCACGAGGCAATTGTGAGTCGATGGGCTCCAAATAATGATTTGGATACGCTAGTTTCTGAGCACTTACTCAGATGTAAATATTAATAAGTGCTCTCATATTTGCTAATCACCTAAAGCATCTTTCGTATTTGCTAGAAACTTTCTTTGTCTTTTGGAACTGTCTTTTGGATTTTTTGGACGGACGTTTTACTCAGACTGATAAGTAAAATATGACTAAAAATTTAGAAACAAAACCTACAAAGAAAAATTCGTCAAGTGCGTGTTTTTTGACACGCACTAAGTTAGGCCTTCTCAGAGGACTTGACGAATTTTTTTCATTATTTTAAAATATTTTGTTACCTTAAATCATAGATACCAGCGAAACACAATTCGATATCGATAATGGAAAGGCTGGGAAACTTTTAAAATTTGAAAAAATTCAATTTTTTCAATTTTTTTTTTATCATTTTGTGTGTCTGCGTTTGTATGAACTTTTGAGTGCATATTTCGATAAAATAGACCAAAATAAACAATAGACCAAAAGGTCGAGGCAAGAGTAGGTGGTGAGGTTAGTTAAAGTTAGGTTAGTTTAGTTAGTTTTGACAATATACTTCGACTTTTATATAAAAACTAGATGGTGAAATTAGTTAAGGTTAGGTTAGTTTAGGTAGTTTTGACAATATACTTCGACTTTGATATGAAAACTAGATGGTGAGATTAGTTAAGGTTAGGTTAGTTTCGGTAGTTTTGACAATATACTTCAACTCTGAGACACATGCTTGCAAAATAAAAAAAGAAATTTAAAAAAATTGAATTTCTTCAAGTTTAACAAGTTTCCCAGCATTTTCAGTAACGATATCGAGTTGTAGTATTTTTTTTAACTAATCCCCCATAACAATGAACTTTAAAAAAAATCATTAAAATCGAATCATTAGTTTTTCTTTTAGAGCCAAAAATAGGTGGAGCCGTGCTTCTGCATATACTTCGACTTTGTTATAAAAACTAGGTGGTGAGGTTAGTTAAAGTTAGGTTAGTTTAGGTAGTTTTGACAATACACTTCGACTTTGATATAAAAACTAGATGGTGAGATTAGTTAAGGTTAGGTTAGTTTAGGTAGCTTTGACAATATACTTCGACTTTGACACATGCTTATAAAATAAAAAAAGAAATCTAAAAAAATTGAATTTTTTCAAATTTAACAAGTTTCCCAGCATTTTCAGTAACGATATCGAGTTGTAGTATTTTTTTTAATTAATCTGCCGTAGCAATGAACATTAAAAGAAAAAATCATTAAAATCGGATCATTAGTTTTTCTTTTAGAGCTAAGAATAGGTGGAGCCGTGCTTCTACATATACTTCGACTTTATTATAAAAACTAGGTGGTGAGGTTAGTTAAAGTTAGGTAAGTTTAGTTAGTTTTGACAATATACTTCGACTTTGATATAAAAACTAGATGGTGAGATTAGTTAAGGTTAGGTTAGTTTAGGTAGTTTTGACAATATACTTCGACTTTGACATACATGCATACAAAATAAAAAAAGAAATCTTAAAAAATAGATTTTTTTTAAATTTAACAACAGTTTCCCAGCATTTTCAATAACAATATCGAGTTGTAGTATTTTTTTAACTAATCCGCCATAGCAATGAACATTTAAAAAAATCATTAAAATCGGAATATTAGTTTTTCTTTTGGAGCCAAAAATTGGTGCATAATTACCAAATGCAATATTAAATATGAAAAATTTATTCATAACTACGTCATTGATTATAGTATATATTAATATACTTCCAAAGACCTATCGATGAATAAAAGAATTCAGGGATTCCCACGTACCTGCTGGGCTGGAATACAAAAACCTATTGGCGCAACAAACGCTCAAAATTCTATATCTTAGTTAGTTTTACTCCGATTTGTTTCAAATTTTGACACAACAATCTTAAAATGTTGTCCAATCATATGAAAGTATAAAAAAGAGAAAAAAAATTAAATTCATTACCATCCCCTTAAGGTTAAAGCAAATTTTTCCGGTGGAGTAGGCATGTCGATTCATTAAAAAAAAATCGATTTCCGATTCGATTGGAATCGAGTGGGCTGGAATCGGTTCTCGATTAAATCGATGATTAAAAGATCGATATTTAATTATTCGATTCGGTAGTCGATTATTTTGAAATATGCTTAATAAAAACAGAAAACATTATTGATAACGAATTAGTAGAGGTAGAAGTATTTTTTATATCAATAAATTAAACTTATTCAAGAAATCAGGAAATGAAACTATAAGTTAATTATATGCGTTTATTGAATCAAATTAATAAAAAAATTACATTTCCCAATATTTCATGTCAATTAACTTTAAAAATATTAATTTATCTAATCGCTCAGGATTTAGGCGACCCCTTTCGTCGGACGCAATATTTGGTGGAACGGAAAAGTCTTTCGCAAGGAACGGATGTTTCGACTATACAAACCATAAGAATTTCTTGTTGTCAAAACTACGAAATTCTAAAAATGCATATTTTTACAAAAAGCCCCAAAGCAGAACATTTTCAACCTTTCTGCGACGGCATGTGTAAAACCCAAAAACTTTCTGTAAGTTTACTGTAAATCGAACGTTAACTTCGATATTTAATATATTATTAAATACAATACAATTACTGTTTAATATTAAATTTAGTGCAAATCTGGCATTAAATTATAATAGGGAATATGCATGTTTTTTTAGAATATTATGAAACATTTTTTAGAATATTCTATACATGTCACAAATTCTTAGGACAGTTCTTTTTGTTTGATTAATTTTAGTTTTCATAACGAAATTAATGTAAATTATCTACCTTAAATAAAAATTCCGCCAAAACGGTACATTTGAGCAACGAGCGATCCTATTGGTTGTGACGTGTAATGTAAAGTTTCACCAAATATGCCAGATATATATACTGAATGAAATATGCACTGAAGGTATAACATAGAGTACCATAAATAATAGGATACACTTTATAAACTTTGTCACTGATAGGAAAACATATCAAATAGAATAAAAATTAATTTTTGAATATTTAAAAATATTTTGTAACTTGTCACAATCAATACTTATTATTTTTTTAAAAAAAATTGATTTAGGTAACTAGGAAAATATTAAATATTGGCCATTAACGGATATTTTCATTTGTTACAATTTTTGTAGTACCAAACTACAATTCTATAAAACTTATTATTTGATAAATTAAGGATACATTTAAATGGATATGGAAAAATTAATAATTCTCGTATTTGAAACCAAAGAGAAAAAGAGTACTATAACAGAGAAATTTGTAAAAAAACTTTGCTTAGAGGTTGCGGAAGCATTAAATGTTCCTTCATTCCAAAATCAAATGCACGTCAAAGCTTAATTTAATCTCCATTTTCACAAAAATTGAATAATTGATTTATACCAGTATTTGATTTGTAAACAATGAAGAAGTTTATGTACGTGTTTCAAACATAAATACGCTGTCAATGGGGTGGGCACACCCCATTGAGTCGTAAAAGACTCTAAAATAGTATTCTACTTTAAAATAGTCTTCTAAAATAGTATTATATACCCTGAAATTATATTTTCGCCTTGAAGTTTATAAAAAACTGTTGTAACTCAAAAGACTTAAAGGCTAAATTATAAAATAATAGCAAAAATATTTTAGAAACTAACCCCCAAAATACCCTAATTTGAGCGAGATAGGACTAGCAGTAAATAAGATATTGACATTTAATGGGATTTCATGGTAGCGGCGTAGCTACCGTTACTCCGATTTCGATTAAATTCATAGGGGGCCATATAGGAACCAAACTACATAATTTCTGAAAATTTCATAAAAAAGAATTGAGTGGTTCAGAAGTTATGCCACTTGGTGCAATTTTGGAATTACATGGTAGCGGAATTGCTACCGTTACTCCGATTTTGATTAAATTCATAGGGGACCATCGCGGAGCCAAACTGCATAATTTCTGAAAATTTCATTAAAAACAATCGAATAGTTCGGAAGTTATGCCACTTGGTGCAAAATTGGAGATACACAGACGGACAGACAGACACCAAACCAAAATTGTTCAGGAAGCTCTAAAACGTAAAATGTGCGTAAAAAATTTAATTTTGGAGAGAAACAATTTTTTATTTTTCAAAAGTGATCACAATGCTTCCGCTACTAAAAGGACGTTTTTACGTTCTAGTTATTTTTACTATACTATAAATATAAACCGCTTGTTTCTCGATATTAATTCGTCTATATCCAATACGGCGCAGCCTGCTAGCAGCCGCCAGCGCTCGCGGAGTCTTAAGTCACTTGTCTTCGATTTAAAGAAGGATATTTTCACGTTCTAGTTATTTTTACTATACTATAAATAAAGTTTTTTCCTTCCCTTTTACGGTCAAATTCACAACAAACTACATTCTGCAAACTACATTCTAGTTGGTTTTATGATAGCTAATCTAAGATTAGTAATCTTTCTGCAGGAGCCCGTTCTCCTTCTGCGACAATGTCGCCGTGTTGCGCGTAGTTCTGCTATGGGGACAAAAAGTAAATTTAGTTTTCATTATAGTTAAAATTTTTTAACTAATTATTATTTTTCTACTTACATAATATAACTTCTTGCAATTTTTATAAACTTTTTCAGCTACAGGTAGCTTATATATAAACTTTTTCAGAATAGTAGTGCGTGGGTAGGTAGTACTTAGTAGATTTATTGTTAGTAGACTCACAGAACATTTTAAGTAGACTAGTCAAAGTGTGGAACGCTCTTCTTTATAAAATCACGAATTGGTTTATGTTTTCTTAATAATTTACAACGATTATAAAAGTAACATAACCATGTTTGACAAATCGACTGCAAATTCACCGAAACAAAAACAGTATAATCAACAATTTTTGAACTGAATGTATCTAATTCTTTATCTACTTACCATGTTATTATCAATTATCATGATCATCATATTCTGAACATTTAAATTCTGTTCATATAAAAGTTTTTTTTAGGTTAATTTATTCAAAACAATAATATTGACTGACACTTGGTGTACCTGTATAACAAAAACCAGGTGTCAATTTGAAAACAAGCCATACCTATTTTTTAACTTACAAACTACTTTTTTTTTTTAAATTTGCTAATATTGAGTTAAGTACATTAATTATTTTACTTACATCATCAGTTATCAAATTTTTTCGTTCGTTTACTCGATTTATCAAAAATTATGAACTTTGCTCAAAAGTAAAGTACTTTTATAAATAATAAACAAATATTTTACTTCGCAAAATACCACTTTTATTTTGAAACTGTGACAATATTGTTTCGAATATTCGGTTTGAAAATGAACTGACGGTTCGAAACAATATTGTCACAGTTTCAAAATAAAAGTGGTATTTTGCGAAGTAAAATATTTGTTTATTATTTACAAATATGGAATACCGTAAAGTAACGCTCAAATCTATTAATATTATAAAGTACTTTTATTTTTATTAATACCAAAAATTGTTATAAACAAAGTTGATCAGAATTTAAAACTATACTCGAATATGGAATTATATCGAATTACAAGAAAAATCACGTTTTGTTGCTTTTTACAATTTTAAGTTCTAATTTTGGAAATTTGTCTCCTTTGTTTATTAACACCATGATGGTTATAACCTTTCCTAACAAAACGCCCAACTAGTACACTATTTTGACAGTACACTATTATTACACTTATATACTTCTCATTGATTTTATAACAATGCCTTGCGCGAACGATGTCGCAGGTACATCTAGTTCAATATAATTACGTATCTAAATATATAGCTTTCTAATTCTGATCATAACAATTTTTGATATTGTCAAAATACATATTATATACATATTGAGCAAAATACATATTTCTGACAAACATTATAAACAAACAACTGAAAAAATTTATACTGATGATTGCAATTTACATTTTAGATCTTAAACCATGCAGAACTTTTTAGGAAGAACTACTTTTTTCTTGGAGTTAATAAGAAAAGTTTTCTATATGATACCAACATAAAAAGACACAGTGTATATTTTTAAATTTAGTTCACAAATATGAATAATAGGTGGCAGTATATATTACCAGTCAGAAAAAAAGTTCCAGTAGTTTGTAAAAGTGACACAAGATAAAAAAGGTAAAATATATACATGTTTGTATAAAAATAAAAAAGAAGAAAAATGTACATTCATTTTGGTGATGTCGTTGATAGATCGTCGATAGAGTTAATATACAACAAAAAGACTAAAGTAGAGCACAATATAATTGATGCCAAAAAAAAAATTAGCTTTCTTTTATGAAAACGTAAAATTGCTGTAGTCATTTTTTCTTTATGTATTCGTCACATATAATGGTGAAAGTGTTAATTTATGATTTTTGGCTGGTTTTTATTTATTTTTTTTTTTTTTTTAAGGACAGTGACACCCCTCTAGTATATGCATGTGCAACTCATTAATTATTTTTTTAAATTTTATTATTATTATTACCGATTCCCCCTCTTTTTCAAATTTTTATGATAGACCAAAATTATAAGGCTCTTCTTCGAAGGCCTAAAAAGGAAATGAAACGATTAGGGTCATGTGAGGGTCTAATCGGTCAGGGACGAACAACAGAAATAATTCTTTACAATACTTTTACAAAACTGATCAAAGTGTTCAACCTCTAAATATTAGCCAATCTTCTTGAAATTTGGCATATATATTTTTTATATCACTGAGACTCGGGGCATAAGCAAAGTCTGCAAAAATTTTACATTTTACTTTTTTTTCCTTACAAAATGAAACACCCTACCCCCCCTACCCAAGGGATGAATTTTCAAAAATCCTTTCTTCTAAAACCCACGGTTTAAGCTATGCGTTGTCTGTCTGTCAGTCAGTCAGTGTTAGAAATTTATTAAGGACTTAGATAGTCTATTGCTTTAAATAACACAATGTCAAAATTTATACATTTCAAATTACGTTCCCAGTTTCCCACCAGTAATTACTGGGACTCAGTCAAACTGTTTATTTTGAATATTTAAATCACTATTAGAGATTTGTTTAATTTTTTTTTTAATTATTTAGTTTTATTTATTGTTTTATATTTTTTGTCTGTTCTATATCTTGTAAGAGTGGGAAGGGCCCCGCTATGGAGAAAATGTTTGGGGCACCAAAGTGAGTTAATCCGTCCCCGTTGAAGCTTTTTTAAGCATATTAAAGGAATGTTTAAAAGTAATTCTTTAATAAATTTTAAATACATTTCTTGCAGCCTGGAATCATTTCTACCATCAATTGGAATAACATTATAGGTCGTATCACAGAGGACAGAGATCCCGCAACTATCTCTTTTCTGAAATCACGAGTGTGTACTTCTGTGCTCATTAGGCTTCTTAGTTTTCAGTTTGTAAGTAGCAGTCGATGATTGTAGACCAACCACACGATAATGGACTTGATTGTTGTTGGTATTGTTTCATCCCCTAGTACATGCGTATACTGTCATAGCTATGTATGCAATAACTGAACCACGTGACCGACCCTACTATCTGCGTTACTCACACAAATACACAAAATCGCACTAATACAATGTAAACCCAGTGTGTGTATACAACATATTGTCTATCTCTTACATGTTACACTGGTTCCAGTAGTGTAGGCATAGATATGTTGTCTCTATTACTCTATGGGTCGTATAATATGAAATGTCGTTTTCCGACAAAGATTAGACAATTTAGACAAATATTGACGTTTTTTTTAAGCATTAAAGAAATGTTTACTAGCAATTCTATAATTTTAAAGAGAATGCTTGTAGTCTGGAAAATTTTCGCCGTTAACTGGAATAAAATTACCTAGGTCGTGTAATATAAAATGTCGTTTTCCGACCACTTTGTCTACCATGTAATTCAGACTAATATTGATGCTTTTTAAGCATTAGAGAAATGTTTAAAAACAGTGCTTTAATTTTTAATAGATTGAATAAAGTTCCGCCTCCTGGAGAAACCGGTGCAAGATTCCGAAAAATTTTATAAAATGTAGTTTCAGGAAGAAGTTCCAGTTTGTAACAAATTTGTTTCCAATAACTTAAAAATGCACTCATCTACTCCTAACATTGCAAAATAAATTTTAATTCTTTGTAACCTTTGAACGGAATGTTCTGTTTCATTGCGTTTTTTGGGCTATTTGGTGCTTTTCTAAGTGTTTTAACGTTTTAGACATTATCATGTGTATTATTATTAATAAAAATTTAGCTATTGTAACTAGTAATATGGTAACAGCGATATTTCGATAAAAAAATTAATTTAATTTAAAATAACGTCTGTTTAATATAATTTGAATGTATATAATTAAAAGAGCATTACACTCTTAGCTGTGGTAGAATTTTTTATAATCTCGCTCGCAGCCTTACTCACAATGTGGAAGTTTAAGGCGACATTTAATACAAGAAAGTCATCATCAGTCATATAATAAGCTTAATGCGACACAAACATTATTATAACTTTATAAGATATATACGACGAAAATTATACATCTTTTTATGAATGTTTTTGTTGATTCTAAATTTAAATTCAAATCAATTGTTCAGCTCGCGTTGTCTATTTTAAAAACTTTTTTTTATTACGTCATCTTCATTTATTTAAGAATTAAATTGTTCAGATCAGACGTTGTTTTGTTTTTTTGTTTTTTTATAAGTAATTGTAAGCCACATTTTGATCAATTTTAATTCATAATTATACTCTTTAATTACATTATTATACAGTATGTTTACATTATAAAGAAAATCGGCTTTACCGAATGAAAAAAAAATATACGGAATGTTTCTAATAAAATTTCTAGCATGAGAATCTCGCTAAACGGTTAAGTTAGATAAATTATGCAGAAGTACTGAACAAAATATTGCCTTCATGTAGTTCCATGTAGATTTGGAACTGTAGCCCGAAAACCACATAAACAAATTTATTATTCTTCCGATAATTTCTTTTATATACTGATTTTTACGACATGACTGAATATAATATCAATGAAAGCGCCGGGTATTGTAATTTTGAATTAATATTAAAAAATTGTCTCAAATTATTATAAACTAGCTGTACCCGCGACGTCGTTCCCGCGACGCATTGTTATAAACTCAATGAGAAATATATAAGTGTAATAATTATACAGAATTTGTACAGAACAATAATTTTTGCGTAATACATGCACATGTTCAAAATGGTTTTTCTATCATTCCTGAGGGAATGAGACATTTTCTCGTAATAGAAAGTATCCTAAGTGCTGACGCAGATAATAAGCTACCACCACACCAAATTTCATCAAAATCCGTTCAATGATTTTTGCACATGCTCAAAATGGTTTTTCTATTTTCCCGTGGAAATGAGACACTTTCCCGGGGTATAAAGTATCTTAAATGTTGACTCAGGTAATAAGTTATCACCACACTAAATTTAATCAAAATCTGTCCAATAGTTTTTGCGTAATGTGTGCATAAACTCAGAATTGTTTTTCCATTTTCCCGTGGGAATGAGACATTTTCCTGGAATAAAAAGTATTTTAGATGTTGACCCAGGTAATAAGTTATTATCACACCAAATTTCATTAAAATCCGTCTAATAGTTTTTGCGTGATGCGTGAACAGATAGACAGACAGACCAGACAAAAATTTTAAAAATCGCTAGTTTTGATATCTACATCAATAACTATTTACAGTATCAATACAATTTTCAAAAAATATTCCATGTACAGAAATGATCTCGTTACAGTTTTATTATAATATGTAGAGAAGTTAACTTTTTAATTCAGAATTGCAAAATAAAAATTGCAGCATTGTAGAATTTATTTTAAATTAACTAATAAAAATTCCAGTAATATTTGCGAAATTAGTGTAAATACGGATATACCTATGTGTATGAAAATGTATTCACATAAATATACAAAACCTGGCAAAAGTATGAATTTGGTCAAATTTGCACTGCTAGTAGAAACAAAAACATTAATACGTTGTCATAAACGCTGTATTGCGTCAAGTAACATTTGACTAACGGCGACATAACCTTGTACCGCATCAAAATGTGTACACCGTGTACAACAATAAGCTACATAAACAAACGTAGCTCGCTCTGTGCTCTGCTATAGATTACGTGCTATGGTACTATGCAGCCCACCGCACCACTGTGGTACCTACTGTGCCTAGACAGAGAGCGAGCTACGTTTGCTTATGTACCTTATAACAATAATTGGTATATTGGTTATCAAAACAGTGTATCAATTACGCGTTTCGTCATAATCCCTCATAACCGCCAACGTGTTAAAATACTTATGGGCATAACAGGTAAGTTATAATTTCCCTTTCTTTTATTTCAAATATGAGTTTCTTACAAAAAATCTTTAAGCCTTAGGGAAATTATTTCTCCGAAGTGAGTGAAGCGCCTTTAATTACCCTTAATTTTTAAAATCTGTTCAAATATTTACTGCATAATGGCATGAATAACGTATTATTTTAATTGTTAAATACACCCTGTCGTGACATCCTGCATAACATAAGGAATTTCCCTTTACAAAAATTGATTTCTCTTGGAAACTAGTTCACACAGAACAATAGTTTAAAAACCTTTTATATGTGATTATCTCTCCTCTTTTTAATAGCGTAAAAATTTTTTTTGAATAAGTGGAAATTTTGTTAAAAAACTAATTTTTTTCACGAAAAACGCCCCAATAACCATATTCTGGGCATCGGACGTATCTGGCTAACGAACTTGTTCAACGGTTCGGGACTTTCTGCATTTTCACCAAGTTTCGTAAAAGTAGGATATTTCGTTCAAAGAGTTATCGTGCGGATATATATATATATATATATATATATATATATATATATATATATATATATATATATATATTTGCGGAATGACTCGTTTATCCTAGGTTTGACTAACGCCTTTCGGCAAACCCCGAAATAGGTTCCTATTTCGGCCTTTGACTAATGTATTTTTAGTCAAACCTAGAAGTACCTAACTTTTTAGTCAAACGTCGAAAGTAATATAATTGGTTTCGGGGTTTTCCTAATCTATTCTAGAAGCGACTAAGGCACATTCGGTCAAACGTCGATTTGTACTGCACTTGTTGTATGTTTAAACAGGTTTTCGCATGCGAGCTTAACTCTTTGCGGTATCCTAATACATGTATTTGTAATTCCGTATTTGTGCCTTGAACGTGCGGGAGTAAGCTAAAGATATATGAATCAAACTGTGCTGTGACTGAAAACGTGGATAAAAATTCTTTAAAAGCTAAATTTATGCAGAAAATATCTAATCTGAATAAGTGTTCATTTTATACAGGGTAGGGACAAAATACGGAATAATAAACACACTTTTTGCTAGGAGTCAGATACAAGAATGCAAAGAGAAATTTCTTAATTTGGAAGATGTGCCCGACGTTCAGCTTTGTCTGAGGGAGATAATACAAAAGATTCTCAGTTTTGGGGCCAAGGTTTTATAGAATGTCACTGTAGTAAAAAATACTCGCATCAAAATTGTGTGCCATAGGCATCACCTTGTCAAAATAAAGAGTAATTTTTTTATTTTTTCATTAACTACATACCTATCGTCATGATACAAAATAATAATAACCAATTTTATTTCCTGTTGTGTTTATTTGTCAATTCATTCCTAAAATATAGGAACAATAAACATTAAAATTACAAATATTCTTTTATTATAGCTAATAATTAAATAATTTAGGTATGACTGGTCAAACCCCGATTTCATTAAATTGAGTTTCAGCGTTTGACCGTCCAAATTAGTCTCTCCTAGGATTAACCAAAAATTTGTTAGTCAAAGAAAAGCGCTATTCGTTTGGACTTTGACTGAGACGTTATGTCAGACCTGAGGTTTGACTAGGCAAACCTAGGAGCGCCGGCGCTTCGGTGTTTGACTATAACATATATATATATATATATATATATATATATATATATATATATATATATATATATATATATATATATATATTATATATATACATATATATATATATATATATATATATATATATATATATATTATATATATATACATATATATATATATATATATATATATATATATATATATATATATATATATATATATATATAAATTTTAGTGAATATTATTTTTGGTTTCTAGGGACCTCAAAAACAAATTTCTGTCATAGTCCCGGACTCAAGTCGTATCATGACAGTGGCCGTAATAACTGGATTTTCGATTCAAAAATTCGCTGAAACAAGTCTCAACATAATTGAAGACGTGAGTGGTTATGTAACATTTTTCAAAAATTCATTTTTTGCCAAATTTTGAAATATTCTTTGCTAACGTATCATATACTAAAATTTGGTTTCATTACGTCCAATAGTTTTGAAGAAATTCAATAATAAACTTGTATAGATTTACAGATTGATTCTGACCGTTCAAAGTCCAACTCTATATGTTGTGTATCCTTTTTTATTGCATTAGTACAATACCAATACAACATAGTGTAACAAAGATAGGAAACATGTTTGGTGGGCCAAAATTAATCTGTTGAAGTATACTATTGTATGGAAATTATACCTATGTAAATAAAAACTTCCAAACGCTTCTACTATAAATTTATAAAATATAAAAAATGTTACATAACATCTTCATCCACTCATGTCTTCAATTATCTACACGCAATGCTGACTCCTTCGGTGCCTTCGGTTTCAAACTTTTGTTAGACTCTGTATACTATCTATCTATCTTTATATGGTAATTAACTTTGCAACAATGTTGCCGAGCACCTGAACAAATTCTAATATAGAAAGGAAAAAAGTGGACTGTACAGGTATTTTTAAATATGCACTATATACTGTAACAAAAGAAGTGATAAATAATTAATAAAATAATATATGTATTTACTTACATATTTGTATACAGATCTGCAAAATAATTATTTACTGTCAGTGTAATATGCGTTTAAAAAAGTTAAACACGCAATTGTTAGATTTTCTCGTCCTTTTTTTTTGAAACCTACTGAAGAGGAGGGTTTGGGGTCAGTAACTGATATGAAATTGATATATAAGTAATAAAAAATCAAGATTTATTTTACGATTTTAGAGGTAGATGGGTGCATTTTTAAGGAAAGTTGCCAAAACCAAAGTTGTTTCAAATTTCCACAAATTATATTTTATAAAATCTTTGAAAAGGAGGAAAGTTTATATTTTAAATGAACCCCTCTTTCCCAAAGTAACACCATTTTGAAAAAAATTGATTGCCAATTGGAAAAATTTCTGTAAAATTTCCAAAATTGTTCGGTTCAGTTTTTTTTCTCTCAAAATAATTACGTTTTATTACAGGATAATTACCGAAAAAAGGAATGAATTTTTTTTCTAATTTCATGCAGAAATTTTTTTAGAGCGTACTTTTAGCTTTAACTTCCTTACTAAAAAGTCTTTCTACAATCATTATTTCAAGGAAAACACATAAACTTCAGCCTTTTACATCTCCGAAAATAATGATACTACAACAATTGAAAGTAGAATTTTAGGAAGCTCAAATTATTCTTTCTGAGATAAAATATCGATTATGTAAAGAAAAATTATCTACCTTTTGTAAAATCAGTATAAATTTTTTTTAGTAAAAATAAGCATTTTCCTCGTTTCTAAAAACACCGCATAAATAACTTAAAAATTGTGAGATTATTTAGTTGACAATGTTTCTTTTACGTTCATAGTATCCTTAAAACATACACAATTTGTTAATGGTTTAGAATGGAGTTTTGAGCCACAGAATTTTGTCAGTGTACTATGAACAGGCCCGACGAGAGAGACAGCAGCCGGGACTGTGGCCCCCGGATCCGGGTCCCAAAAAGAGCCCTACTCGAATAATTCCTTACTCTAATACAATGGCTGGCTTATCCCTGGAACCTTTGATTTCTCTCCACAACGTTGACTATGAATTCATAGTTTCAAATATTCTAGAAATATAAGTTTGAATTCTGTGATGTCATATAACATTGGATACAGTCCAGTGGCGATTTTAACGGATAGCCCGGATAGGCCCAAGCCTAACCAAAAATTTTGAAAAAATGAAAATAAAGTAAGAACATTAATAAAGGGTTTAAAGAATGACTTTAAGTTAAATATTTTTCTGAATTCTAGAACTTTTTCATGCTCTTAATGTTGTTAGTGATATCTTAACCTTTAACCGGTAAGGTGATGTCTGTGAGTCGTATACAAATATATTCTTTCAGTTTTCTTCCTCCCTGCTTGTTTTTGTTAACTGAACGTTTGTGTGTTCTTTTATAGTTTAGGACAAATTTTACCCTAATGGCGTAAGGGGAGTGTTTGATACATGCATATACGTGTGGTCTCCAGTTTTGGCTATCTATATGTTACAAGCCCGAGGTATGTTAATTTGTTGATGTCTCTCAGACATCACTTTATCGTGAGTATTATAAAAATTCACCTTACCGGTTAAGGGTTAAAATTGTATATCACTGGTTAAAATACAGCTCCTAATAATCAAAACTCTGAATCTATATTCGTTTGTTAGAGATACAGAATACTTCAATTTACTCAGGATGAAATGAAGAGAACTTTCAGACTTAAGCGTCATAATCTTAAAAAGATTTTATGATTATTTTATGTAATTTTGTATTCTTTAACTCCAAGTAGATTTGTTGTAACCTGGAATCATTTTCGCCACTAACTGGAATACCATTCGTGGCCTTGTCATACGAAATGTCGTTTTCCGACCACTTGGCCAATTATGTAATCCAAATAAATATCGACACTTTTTTAAGCATTAGAGAAATGTTTAAAAGCAATTCTTTAGTTTTGAATTGATTTCTTGTAGGCTGAAATCATTCTCGTCATTATCCGGAATAATATTAGGTTATGTAATATGAAATTTCATTTTCCGATCACTTGGCCAATTATGTACTTGAGACAAACATCGATGTTTTTTAAGCATTAGAGAGATGTTTATAAGTAATTCTCTAATTTTAAATATAATTCTTGTAGCCCGGAATTTTTTCTGCCATTATCTGTAATATTTTTATTAGGTCTTGTAATATGAAATGTCGTTTCCGGACCATTTGATCAAGAATGTAATTAAGATAAAATATTCACATTCAGGGTTGGATCATCGCATAAACAAATTAGATAAATGTAACGCCCGATATTTTGTAGGGTCTACTCAAACTGTCCATTTTGAATATTCGATTCAATATTCGAGATTTGTTTTAGTTTTTCACATTATTTAGTTTTGTTTTATTAAAATACCTAGGGACCCAAAGTAGGTTAATCCATCTCTGGTTATATATCGAGCCATTACTGCCATTTTAGCGTAACCGACAAATATCAAATTTTACAGGAGAAGGATTTTTTAAATATTTATATGGCGCTTGCGATATTTCTGCTGTCTTAATTTTATTACGCCTGAGCGCGTATTATTCCTATTATTTTATTAACCTTACGATAAAGATGGTTATTGTCGGCTACGTTAAAATGTGAAAATGTGTTGTATTAACGATAAACTAAGCAGTTGCTATAACTCGTTAATTAACGAATTTTGGATAAAAACGTTAACACTGGTCCGTTACTGTTTAAAATTTTGCTTGCAATAAAGATCTCAATTTCGATACAAGTGTCGCTTATGATAAATCGGCGGTAATGGCTCGATATAGGCTCTCTTAAGTGGTATGTGATTACCTGAAATAGCTTGTAAATGTTGCTAAACTACATTTTGTTCAGTTTAAAATTATTGTGCAATAAAAAATGTCCAGCTTCAAGAAAAATGGTACGTATAAATTATTTGTTTATAATACAGGAAAATTTGGGCTTACTCAAAATAAAAATCCAAAAATCGCCACTGATACAGTCCGTGTACATTTTCATCTTGTAATGGACAAGCTGAAACCATAACGAGCTCTAATTTTTATTTCACATATACAACAATATATTAATTCAGTTTTATTGAAAAGTGAATATGTAATAAGTAATTTTACAAAGAATTGATCTATTTTTACATCTCGATCAATAGTGGAGAGTTTGATTTTCGATCCATTTATAGTTAAAACGCATAAATAATGTATTAATAGAGGAGACGACAGACGAGAGAGTAAGTAAAATGGAACAGAGAGAAAGAAATATTATGTGTATCGTAAGTGGGTACTTGCAAATATGTAGTTGCTTGAATTGTTTTTTCTTCTCTAGTTATTAAAAACAAGTTACTGTGGAATAAAAGCTTAGTTCAAGGCTGGTCATGTGTCGGAATTTCGCATTGCATATTTTATGCTGGGAAGTTTAATGTTTTCACTTGGTACTTACTACAACTACTTATATTACCTGTTTATTCATATATACACATTCCGAAAGTAATACAAGTATTCATTGTATGTATGTATGGATGATATTATGTGTATTGTATCTCTTTTATACTTTTTAACAATACAATACAAATTCCAGTACTTGACGATTGAAATATAAACTTTTTTAACTGTGTAATTAATTTGGTTTCGTTTATTTTTATAACTGGCCATACTACTGGAATGGTGTATTCAAAATTCTTTTGTCGTTAAAAATAATTTTGTATGAAACTGTTGTTACGATTCCAAAGGCGCAAGCCTTTGAAGCCCTTGAAATTCCGTTATGTTTACTCGCGTATCCGTCTATCGCACTCCGATAAAAGATAGGACAGATTGGTCCGTGCAACCACACGGTCTGAGTCGATGCAAACTAATTTTTAAACAATAAAAGTATATATTGGTTTTCGACAAAGAAAAATTAATACATATTTTGGTAAATTTGTCACGTTTCTCCTCTTATGTCAAGTATGCAATACAATTACTTTATGGCCATATTTAGATTTTTAAGCCCACTCATGATACAACCAGATATATGTAAGTTTCTGTGGGTGCTTTTTTAGCTTAAAATCAAGTACTAGTACTAACTTTTATCAATAATAAAATTTTCTGAGAAATTTGATATAAGAAAGTTTTTCACATATAACCAATTTTCAGGCGGATACTGTACAAGTATACATGTACTTATTCATGAAATTAACTGGAATCAAATGTTTTGGTTTAGAGTTTAATAAATGTGCTGTCAAAGTTTAATTAGAATTTCAAAAAAAGGAAAAAAAACGTATTTTTTGTTCAATCAAAATTTTATCTGCAAAAAGGGCGTAAGTCATACTTCGAAAAAATTCGAAAAAATATATAATGGCAATCGATATTCACTGTTTTTTATTTTAATCTTAATGCAAAGAGTATTATTAGTGCTACCAATTGTATAACACGACAATTACGAGTTTTTCAGTCTTCAGATTCATTCTAGACACCCAAACTTTGAAATGATCTTTTCTCAAAACGATATGTCTGTACTTACGCCCTTTTTCCACCCAGCTTCTCAATTGTTATAAAAAAATTAATTTTAATAAAAAGCAAATGCTTATATGTATTCAGGACCTCTTATCTTTCTTATTAAACCTTTTTATTTCATTTTATTTTGATTCTAAGGACGTTATCTAAAAGTTTGAAAATTTGATTCACACTGAAAAATATATGGACGTAAATTAGAAAGTACAATTTAATGCAGTTTTCAGTTTTCGTCCATATAATTTAAACTTTTGTAATTCATTCAACGCAAATAATTGAGTGGTCGAAAATTAAATCTCTAATCAAGCAGCCAATAGTAATTGTCTAAAACAAAGCTTTTTACTATTTCACAATATTTAGCTAGATTGAGAAATAAAATAAATTTCATTTGATTGTTTCAGTTTTCGTCCAAGTGGTCGAAAACTGAAGTTTTTAAGGAATTGGTTGCTTAATATCCGTTCACTAAATTTTTACAACTTAATTTAAATTTATACAAAATTTTCACTTCTAATTATGTTCATAATGTGTCAAGTATTAGTATAAAAACAAAAAATAAAACTTAATCATGTCATAACAGTATTAAAACTAACCGTGAAACGTCATCATATCACTATTTTTTTTTTTTTTGTATATTCACACACTGTCCACACAACACGAAAACAAGTAATTGATTAATAATTTTTTTTAACTGAAAAGCTGAAATGTCACTGTCACATAGAATATTAGTATAACAATTTCCAGTGAATTCAAATCTGCTGTCAAAAACACTTCAAATAACAGATTTGGTGTCAACTTCCAGTATAACCTGAAGTGGCAGCAAGTTAAAAATATTTTAATTAAAATCTTCATAATTGAAAACTTCTATAACCAAAATTTTCAAAAATCCTTTTATTTAGAAGACCATGAACTTTTAATAAAGATTATATTTGAATCATCCTGTACATAACCATTTGGGAGATTAGATTAAAATCTTGCTAAGATTGATCGGGAGGTTAATATCTATATTCCCTGTAAATTTCAACTCAATAACTTTAATAGCTTTGAGTTAAATCGGTTCGTACAAACAGACAGACAGACAAAAAATTTTTTAAAAGTTATATTTGGTATACATGTCGAATTTGCTAACTGAAAAACATACTAATACCTAAAAATTCGAAAATCACAGGCAGACCCTTCTATTTTATTTTTATAGGTATTGATGTCAGCTTGAACATACTTTCTTAAAAATATTCAAATCTCTATTTTTACTGTTAACTTTTTTTTTTAATACCACATTGAAGATTCTCAAGCTTGTCAAGATTATGACGCTCATTATTCTTCTAGCCAGTTTCTCTTCCATTTAAAATTCAATTGTGTATTATTAAATATCGGAAAAGCAGCAGTTTTTTGAAATACCATAAATATTGCAAAAATTTCTTTATACAACTATTTTAAAGCACCCTGTTAAGGGTGTTTCAATTGCATTTGTGCATAGGAACCATGACTATTGTAAAATATTTTAATTGATATACTCCTGCTTGATTAACTTAAACCCAGGAGTTCCCAAAATGTTGAGTCCCGTGGTACCCTTTGCCTTTTGGCTCCAAAAATCAAATTAAAAAGTTATTAAAATATAGGTAAGTAGCTAAAGAGTAGAGTATAAGAGCAAAAAAAAAACACTTCTACTTAACAGTAAAAATCTTCCTATCACTAAAAAAATGCTACAGTCATCATGAGTCATGAATTTTAATTTGGTTGATATAAAAAGTTGTTTAATAAAGTTAAATTTAATAAGGAAAATTGCCTAGTTTGACGGTAGTTAATTTCCATTTTCTATTTGGCATATGTTCAACAAAACCATTTTCCATTTTGTATTTTAAATGTGTTTCCGAAAACCATTTTCCACTTTCTACGTTAAATGGATTCTATAAAACATTTTGCCCAACCCTGCTAAACACACGCATATGTCGACAAAATTCAAATACGACAATTATTAAAATTTATTGACGATAATTATTAAAATTTATATTCATATCATTATTCATTTGTTTTTGTTTTTTTTGTTTTAATGTTTTAATCAGAATTACCTTTAAAGTCGAAAAGAATAATTATTGTACATAATATGTATGTACCAGCGCTACGGCTAGATTACCTGGCTATAGTACACACGTTTACAGCTGATTATTAAAAAAAACCTGTGTATGCAAGTGTCACCACAGGAAACCGGAACAAAAACAATTTAAATGAAGGGTAATTGTTTCTGGTTAGATGTTGCTTTTTTTAGCGAATTTCCAAAACTGGAAATTCAGCTTTTACGCCAGGTGTCATGGTGCGACCTAAGCCCGGGACCATATCAGAAATATGTTTTGAGGTCCCTAGAATACGAAAATGATATTCACTAAAATTTATATATATATATATATATATATATATATATATATATATATGTATCCGCGCGATAACTCTCGAACGAAACGTCTAACGCTTATGAAATTTTGTGTGCGGACTGGATTCTGAATTGGCTTGGCTAAGTTCGTTAGCCAGACACGTCGGATGCCCAGAAGTAGGTTTTCTGGCCATTTTTTATCATTCGATCCTATCATAAGGCAGTTCGATTTTTACATCGTTGAAAAGGAAAAAAAAAATTATGAAGAAAATATTCTTATAATTTTCTTTCTATTTTAAGTATTTTTCGAGAAAATGTAAATTTTCACTTTTATTCTTTCTTTGTTAGTCTAATAAGTAATTTATATTTATATCTCAGTTTTTAATAAGTATAAAAATATTTCACTTTTTTATTAAAAAATTTTGTGAGAACAAGTGAAAACTATTCACATATATGAGATATAACACACATACATGTATAGAGTTTTGTTTCTCATTTATTGCATTATAATTAGCATGGTTCTATTCCATGTTAAAAAATGTAAATTAAACAGATTTTCTAAGCTAATGTAATGAAGAATTTTTTTTTTTTTATTGAATTTTTAAGTAAACAAGAAATTGAAGATTATGTTATGATATAAATATTATTAAATATAAAACAAAACAAAATCTGTACAATGTACATATGTATGTACGGAAAAATATTTTGAATCGATTTTGAAAATTTTTCCACTAATAATTAATAATGTTAAAAAATTAAACCATTTCAAATGGATTTAAGGTATTTTATGTGAGGTCAAGGTTTTCGGGACCTAAAAAGGCCAGAAATTAATTAACCAATCGATTTTAAAAAATTTTTCACAGTTAGTAAGTTAAAGTATTTGAATTAATTAATTAAATGATGTCCGCAAGAAGCTTACGGACTGCCATAAGTTATATGAGATCCTTAGAACCCTTTTCTTACTGTTAGAGTACTAGACTTGTATGAGATTTACTGATCCCATAATTGTAAAAAATAAACTAAACGACCAATTTTAAAAATTTCTTCGCTGTTACAGAGCTAAACTATTTTAGATAGATTTAGAATACATTATGTAAGGTCCGTCAGGGTCCACAGGACCCAAAAGTGTCAAAAATAAACTAACTGACCGATTTTGAAAATTTTTTCACTGTTACAGAGCTAAACTATTTTAGATAAATATAGATTACGTTATGTAAGGTCCGCCTGGGTCCATAGGACCCAAAAGTGTCAAAAATAAACTGCCTGATCGATTTTGAAAATTTTTTCGCTGTTACAGAGCTAAACTGTTTTAGATAAATATAGATTCCGTTATGTAAGGTCTGCCAGGGTCCATAGGATCCAGAAGTGTCAAAAATAAACTAACTGACCGATTTTGAAAATTTTTTCACTGTTACAGAGCTAAACTATTTTAGATAAATATAAATTACGTTATGTAAGGTCCACCAAGGTCCATAGAACCCAAAAGTGTCAAAAATAAACTAACTGACCGATTTTGAAAATTTTTTCACTGTTACAGAGCTAAACTATTTTAGATAAGTATAGATTACGTTATGTAAGGTCTGCCAGGGTCCATAGGATCCAGAAGTGTCAAAAATAAACTAACTGACCGATTTTGAAAATTTTTTCACTGTACAGAGCTAAACTATTTTAGATAAATATAGATTACGTTATGTAAGGTCTGCCAGGGTCCATGGGATCCAAAAGTGTCAAAAATAAACTAACCGACCGATTTTGCAAATTTTTTCACAGTTGGGGAACTAACTATTTTAGATAGACATACATTACGTTATTTAGGGTCCGCCAGGGTCCATGGGGCCCAAAAGTGGTAAAAATAAACTAACCGACCGATTTTGAAAATTTTTTCACTGTTACAGAGCTAAACTATTTTAGATAAATATAGATTACGTTATGTAAAGTCTGCCAGGGTCCATCGGATCCAAAAGCGTCAAAAATAAACTAGCCGACCGATTTTGAAAATTTTTTCACTGTTGGGGAGCTAAGCTATTTTAGATACATATAGATTACGTTATGTAAGGTCTGAAGTGTCAGTAGGACCTAAAAGTGTCAAAAATAAAATAACTGACCGATTTTGAAAGCTTTTTACTATTACGGAGGTAAACTATTTTAGATAGGTACAGGTTGTGTTATCTGAGATCCACAACTGTCCTGCGGATGCAAATGCGGCGTAGAATGCTACACAACGGGTTTTGAATATATATATATATATATATATATATATATATATATATATATATATATATATATATATATATATATATATATATATATATATATATATACATATATATATATACATATATATATATATATATGTATATATATATATATATATATATATATATATATATATATATATATATATATATATATATATATATATTTTACATAAAGTCCGCCTAGAATATACGGTCGAGCTGATTTTTTAATGAGGTCCACCGGGATCTTGCAGATCCGAAAACGCCAGTAATAAGCTATCGAAAAGATGCTAAAAAATTTCTCACTGCTAGAGAACTAAATTATTTTAGATGGATACAACTATGCTGCACAAAATTCGTTCGGGTTCTTGGGTCCCCAAAAATACCAAAACTAATTACCCAACCGATTTTAAAAATTCTTTTACTCTTAGAAAGCTAAACTATTTTAAATAGGTACAGGTCTTAGATGAGATCCGCCAGTGCCCAAGATTTGGAAATTCGCTATGTTATGCAGATGCTGCGACAGGGGTATTCATTTATATATGTATAAATGCAGAATGCAGATATTATGTATACTAAACATGTATCCATATATATTATGTGGTGTAAATATTCAAAAAGTGTTTTGTCACAAAAATTCAGAATTGAGTTAGGTATATCATATAATATAATTCGCACTGGTTCATATCTGCCTAAACAGTTCAAATGCCGTCAAAAATTTTTTACCCTATTAAAATTGAGAAAAAAAAAATGATGAAATTATTCAAACCGCGTTTTTTTCATAAAAATATTTCGCTATTTCTCTTTGTGAACTTCGTACATCAAAAACTACATGGTTTAGGACACACAATAAACATATTAAATACTGTATTTCTATATATACTTATCTATCTATCTATCTATCTATCTATCTATATATATATATATATATATATATATATATATATATATATATATATATATATATATATATATATATATATATATATATATAGGTCAACATCAAAGGGTGTAATTAGCATAAATCTTAAGTTCATACTGATGAAAACACAGATTTAAATACGTTGTTTTTGTGTGTCGAAAAATTGGGGGTTTTCAGATACGAGATTCACCAAGAGAAATAGCGATTTGAAACATTTTTCTTCATAAAAGGAAAACATTTTGACGAAAAATGAATTTTAATTGTACTTTTTAAACTATGTAATTTATAACAAACCCCTTAACATTGCAAACACTTAACTAATAAGTTGAATAGTTTTTGGATGATTTTCCAACATTTTGGTAATTGTGACAAAACACGTTTTAAATATTCACTCCACATATGTAGGTACATAATAATTATCAAAAAGAATAAAATAAAATGAAGATATAAAAAGCATAGGTATTTATGAGCGCATTTACAGGTTTTCGCACATAATTTATTATGCGCCAAAGCCTTTTATTGTTCAGAAATGTGGGAAATATTGTAATTATTATCATATTATGTGAAAGAAGATATGATAATAGGCGAAGATAGATTTAGGCTAGGGATCGTGAAATACAAAATGGTAAATTTTTGGGAGCAATATAAGAAAATAAAAACTTAAAAAAAAAAAAAAACTTTCGACTCTTCCGGACGCGGAGTAAAAATGGAACCTCGTTGAGAAGGGGTTGCGGCTGATAAATCGAGCGCGGGAATTGACAATTTTTCTTGAGATCGGGAATGGACGAGACAGACAAATCTATTTTGAGAATGGACGTCCATGAAAGAGCTCTATTTTAAAATTTTGAGGATCATTGTTTTATTCTGATATAAATCTTTTTCATAAATATTTTCATATTCTTGGAAAAAAATATATTTTAAAATGGCTTAAAATTGCTTCTTAGAAACATTCTACGTGCGATATAGCTATTTAAAGTTTTCAAGTAGTAATAAAAAAAATATATAAATTTTATAATTGTACAGTGCCACTGAACTTTCAAGATATATGTATAAATTTCTCTTAACTAAAAAAAAAAATTTCTCACTGGACACAAAGGGAACATGAATGATATTTGTTATGGTAAGGGTAAGTCTTTAACAAGTAAAGCTATGTCAAAAAATAAGATCAAAATCTAATGAAAATTTTAAGCTCATTTGGAAGAACGTTTTGGAATTATAAGAAATTACAATTAAATGTATCAAAATTTACCAATTAACTGTGTAGTTCCATTTTTATCTCTCTCCTCCATACAAACTACAGATGTATTTTTCTTTTCTCCCTTTCGTTCCTCGGTTGAACGTAATTTTCTTACATTAAACCGAAAAAACATTCAATTGAAAGAACTTTTTTTTATTACAAAATATGAAAATGAAGCTATTTTCTTATAGTTTAGCAAAATATTTTCACATAAATCACGTTTCCTTACTGTGAATGTTTAACTATGAAAATTGTGTAACCAAATGGTAACATAATTCATTTAAGATCCCTTTTTGAAATTTAACCAGCACGTGATAAGTAATTCATGATTATTCATGAAGTTTTACATTCAAATTTGACTCTGATTCTACACTCCCCTCAAGTAGCCCAGCACATAGCTTTCAACATAACTCCTTTCTGCACCCAATCAGGCTACGTAATTTATGGATACTCCCATAATCTCTGCAAAATTTCAGCAATTTTTGGCCGGATAAAATTTTTTCATAGATAAAACTTTGCCAAGTTTACCGTTTTTCTACTCAAAATTTTTTAAAATTCCAATTATTCGAACATAAACCAGAAAATTTATTATCAACTCAAAATATTTCTTTCCTAAAATTTTATAGAAAATACTGTATAATAAGCTTTTGTTGCGTTAATAGCTTCAGCCTCAATAACCGTGTTCTTTTGTTCAATGAGAAAAAAAATGATAAAAACGAAATAATAATATAGGTACTTTAAAAATTTCCAATTATTAATGTATTTTAAATTCATATAATAACATTATACCTCGTTCAGTGTATAATGTTTGGACATGTCCAGTACAGGTTATCTGTAAATTACACACCTTAGTCTGAAATGCATAGAGAACATGTTTAGTTACCGACAAAACGTGAGAATATGCGGAACGACTACATACGTCAAAATATTATTGTGCTCATATCAAAGTGGAAACACCGGCCGTCCCTTGCCCTGTAGCGCCTCGCAAAAATACGTTGTAATGGATGTTGCGGCGCAGAGACGTTACATATTTATGGCTGTATTTAATTCCAGCTTAATTTTCGCTGAAAGATAATGATAATGACATAAGTTTTAATCGCAATACAAAAATTGAAAGCAAATATTTGTGGCATTTTTTTGATACTTTGAAAAATAAATAACAAGAAACTATTGAAGTTTAATAAATTGTTGTCCAAATATGAAAGTGAGATTTCTGGGAAATGTTTTAAATAAATAATACACCTCCTATTTGCTACTTATATAAAATGCTTTTTTAGTGAGCCCTGCATGCTGGGGACAGTTTCAAGTAGGGTTTCCGAACTCTGGCCAAAAAAACTTACAGAAAATAAAAGACATATAAAAGTTTTAATGAAGTTTCTTACTGGGTCATCATAAACCAGTTTTAAAAAAAATTTTAATTTCTTTTTAAGATGAACTGCTGAATTTAATATGAATAAATAAAATGGTTTTCAGTTTGCGCTAAAAGTGTCACGTATGAATCCAAAATTTGACTCAATTTTCTATAAATGAATCATAAAAGTGGTAAAATTATTTGATAACATAAATACACACATCGGCAGAATTAGCGAAACATACAAAAAATCTGTAAAAATCAAACAAACCATTTAATTTCAAGAAAATATTAATCTTATTTAATTATTCACTTAAAATTACATGTTCACAAGTCGGTATACCTTTATTTTCGGTAGCAAAACAAGTAACCGTATAAAATGGAAAATTTTTGGAATCTTATGTCGTCTAAGAATAATTTAAGTTAAAGATTATTTAACAAATAGAAAATGAAACACAGCGTTTTAATCCCGCCTGGTTCCTCCCGTGCTCTTATCAAAGCTTCTATTCGTTTTTCTATACTCAGCATGATGATATCTATAGTTTCCTGGGACAGTCTTTGCCAATCTTCAATTACGGCAGTTTGAAGCTCGACCACATTGAGAAGAAACGGCATTTGAATTCGAAAGTGACAGACCTCGTAAAAAGAATTGCATCAATAATAAATAAAAACAATTCTATGGAAAGTCAGTTGATTCGTTACTTCAATATTATTTTAAGTAAAAATGAAGAAAAAACCCGCCAACTTTGTTTAATAAATAGGTTTTTATATTTTGTTTATGTTCCGCTAATTATGCCGGTGTGTGTAGTTAAAATATATTTTACAATAATTTTGAAAAAATATCATATTTTTTTACTAAAAATATTCTAATTTAAATTCGAAAATATCGACTCCGATTCCGTAAATTTTTCACGATATCTGTATCGATTTGGTCTCCAAAGAATCGATTCGAAAAATCAAAGATCGGCTCTCCAAAAATCGATTTTCGATAAAATCGAATCGAAATCGGAAACCCTAGTTTCAAGATCACATATCTGAAATCGAACTTCCTCTGACAATAAGTTAAACCGTTGCGTCGCTAGACGACAAAAAAAATTTTTCGGTGAAAGTGCTATAATTCGAAAACAATGCAAGATTAAATAAATAGAATTTTCGCGAAATAGAGGTCAAAGAGGGGTATAAAAGGAAGTGGAAAAAATATTTCAAAAGTCTTTAAGTGTAATAATATCGTTGATTATAATGAGCATTGCAGAGAGAGTTTATTGAAATTCTCATATAATCTCATTAAAAGTATAAATAGGTATATCGTCAGCTGAGAATCGGTTTATTCCAAGTCCATTTTTTTGGAATTTTTTCTAAATGGTTGTTTTGATCATTTTTGACGAACTTTTCAAATCTTCGACATTCCTAATGTCCTTTTCTTCCAGCAAAGATTGCTCTTCGAAGCAGGCCCAACGAGAGGACGAGGTAGTCACGGTTGTAGCCTCGGTGCTCAGGCTTGAAGAGTGGGCTCGAGTAGAGAGCCCGGAAAAAGTAAAAATAGCTCTTTTTTTACTTGTCACATTTTTGGGGAGAGAAATTTTTTAAAAAATTGTGTTTGTTCTTCGGGGCTTGCTATTTCTTTCCACGGCCCTGCCTAAGGGAGGGTAAATTAAAACTTTCCTTACAGGAATGTAGTATTCTTGTGGTAACTTAATAAAATAAAGGTGAGGACTGTTGCCTAGCATACCCTTTTATAGAGATTAGAGTAAATTTTTGTTTTTCATCAAATGTTGTTATTTTCAATTTCAAATATTATTGGGTGCTTGTAACACATTACTACGTACGACGAACTTTTGTTCGGATTTAAACATACGCATTATTCATATGTTCACTTATCGTTCAGTTAAACTGAAACTTTAAGCACTCGATTTCTTTGGTTAGTATGACCAAAATCCAAATGTAAATTAAAAATCACAAAGTGATTGAAAAAATTATCAAACTAGATCGATAATTGGTCATATTAACCGAAGAAATCGAGTGCTTAAAGTTTCAATTTAGCTGAACGATAAGTGAACATATGAATACTGCGTATGTTTAAATGCGAACAAAAGTTCGTCATATGTAGTAATGTTTCACAAGCAGTCGATAATATTTGAAATGGAAAATAGTTTTTAGCATTAGAGAGAGTATTAATACACATAAGTGGTTGAATAGTTGTCGAATTGGGGCGGCTGCCGAACAGAGAATCGTTGGTCTAGTGGCGAAGACACCTGGCTAGTTACCGGGAGATCCTGGGTTCGATTCCCAGCCGAACAACTCGCATTTGTAACTCTTCAGTAATCGTTCGATGTATGTTTCAGTATGCGGTCTAGCATTATCCCGCAGGAAAACGATTTCAAAACTCAACTTTCTATATTTTTTGTTATGATGACGCCTTTAAGCTTATTGAATGTTTCACAGTAACCTCAGAGTCTCTTTCCATAAGGGCACATCATTTATAATCGGTGGGATTTTCGATGACAGCAGTCATTTCGAAAATCGCCATTGTAGCAAGAAACGGTTGATCGACATTTACCCGGGAACTGTTCGGCATTCATATTGATCCAAACTACACGACCATGTTTAAATCACGTCACTACATTTCCCACTCTTTCATGCACCAGACGGAAGCGGAACTTTCTTTTGGAATACCCCTTGTACATGATACCAAAAAATATATTTAAAGCATTTAATTTACCTAATCTGGGCGGTTTCTTAAAACTGGAACGTGTAATAATTGTTCTATTTTAGCCAAAATCAATATTCTTACAATTCTCTAAAATGATGAAAGTAGTTTGAATGACTCACATCCATATATTTTAGGTGCAATGAATTTTATTTTATGAACTCGAGTCCCGCGCTTACGTAATATTATGCGTATGCCGGGGTACAGAGACCCGCAGACGTACACTACGTGATACATGGCGACGATGCGAACATTTAATACTACAATTGACAACCACAACTTTCGTTAACAATGATAAAAGTGAACATGAATAAATTTTGTTTGTAGGAGAAATGACAGTATAGGTACGTGTAATTATAAATGTATGAAATGAACAAAGCTACATATTTCAGGAAGCTATTTACCAGACAGACACTCTTTTAAGAATTAATTGGAATTAACATTCAACAGAGTCGTTAGTATGTTATATAGAGGTCGTGAGAGTTCGCATAAATTCCTTTCTTGTTACGACATTCTTCAAAAAAGCACTTTTATTAAGACGCTACAATTTTAATTAAATATAGGCAGTAAATGTAAAAATAAAAATATTGTAGGCATTTACATGAAGCACACAAATGATCGTTCTCATTTTGTAAGTTTTACCCTCCCTTGAAAAGTGTCTTCCTACATGTCCTCCTTTTTAATATTTGAATACTAATCTGTAATTCCTCCATCACTCGATGCTAAATTGTCTGCTAGAACTAGTGCTAGCAATCGTAATAGGAATTGTGCTGACTTGCTAGATTTTAAAGGTAGACCCTGTCCTATTTCCGTGGTTACTTCTTTGCTACATTTAACCGTTCAACGCAAACAACGGTAAACGTATTGGTGCCATCTACGTACTCAGGGCAACAGTACACACTATATTCAACCAGTATCACAGAAAGCGATCACAGTGCTCAGCACAGTAGCTCACTTGGAGCTCGGCTACGAAGTCAAACAGCCAATCTAACAGCAATACAAGCATTGTTTGATACAGGTTAAAATCGCCCTACTGGATCGATGCCTAGCTGATTCGTTGTGCACAGTGTGACGAATTTATCCGAAAATTAAATAAATTGCGTTCGTTAGTTCGTTCGTTCGTGAATTTTTTTTCGTCTCGCATATCTCGAGAACAAATGATGATATCAACTCCGGACTAATTTCATTAGATGCGTAATCAAAAAATGAAGACCGGATAAAGTTTCCAGCAAAGTGAGATTAACGGTTTGCTTTTTGTGGTAAAAAAACCGAATTAACTTTTCTTCTACCGAATTAACTAAGAATTCTGTTTAAAAATGAACTGACGGTTCGAAACAATATTGTCACAGTTTCAAAATAAAAGTGGTATTTTTGCGAAGTAAAATATTTGCTTATTATTTACAAATATGGGATACCATAAAATAACGCTCAAATCTATTAATAGTAAAAGCTTTTTCTTAAAAAACATTTTTTTTATTTTTTACTTTATTTTCTACTTTTCAGTCTGATCACAATTAATTTAATAACTTAAAAAAAATTAAAGAAGTTTACCTATATTTTAACTATATTTTACCTATATTTTAATCGGTTAATTTACTCTAATCCAGGGGTCGGCAACCTGCGGCCCGTTGCAAGCTTTCGTGCGGCCCGCCAAGCAATATAACTTTTCGAACAATTTGCTCTGCCACTGCAGAGTTGAGCATACTTTATACTTTTTTTGTTCTCCGATGTTTTATGTAAATGAAACATGTAAATAAAACTGTTACTAAATATTTTACCTCATGTTGATTTTTAATAATATTTATATTAATTTGTGTTACAAAAAAAGAAAATGCCCCTGTCGCAGTATCCTGCATAATATAGCGAATTTCCGTTTACAAAAATTAGTTTTTCTCGGAAACTACTTGACATAGAATTATTTTTCAAAAATCCTTTTTATGTGATTATATTCTTCTCTTTCCAACGGTGTAAGAAAATATGACAAAAATTTGAGGAAATTTGGGCAAAAAACTCACTTTTTCCACAAAAACTTTTTAGGCAAAAATGCCTAAAAATCCATTTCGGGCATCATTCAGACGTGTCTGACTTTTTGGACTTCCAGTATTTTTACCAAATTTCGTAAAAACAGGATTTTTCGTTCGAGAGTTATATAAATTTTAGTGAATGTCATTTTTGGCTTCGAGAGACTTCAAAATAAATTATTTCTTTCATAGTTCCGGGCTCAAGTAGCATCAAGGCAGTGACTCTAATAGCTAAATTTTCGATTCGAAAATTCGTTTAAAAAGCCTATTTAAGCCACATACTACATTAAAAAATATTTGACTGTGCGGCCCGCTAAAAATTTTTTTTTTTAAAAATGGCCCACCATCCAAAAAAGGTTGCCGACCCCTGCCCTAATCAAACATAACTATGGGAACAGAAAATTGCAATTTAAAATCAATGGACAATATTTGACAATTCGAAATGTCAAAAAAATTGCATAGGACTAAAAATCAACAATTTTGGTTTGGGTCGATTTAGGACAAAACTAATTATACAATATTGTATTGTCATCAAGGTTAGACAAGTATGCAAAATTTGAAACCTCTAGCTCAATTAGAAGTTGTCTAAATTTTGATTCCAAGATTTGATCTAAACCAACATACTAACATAGCAAGTTAAATAAAAGCTTTTAAAGAAGGTCGATATTTGATGTTTTTTTGGCGAATTCCCTTTAATTTATTTGTTTACTTCCGAAACTGTGAATATATTGAATAAACTCTTTTTTTAAATTGAAAATATGTATTAAATTACTATTGTACTAATGTTTAAACTTGATTTGATAATAGCACTAACAAAATAATATATTATAAAAATGAAAGATAAATTGTAGTCAATAATAACAAAAATAAAAAAATAAATAATAATAATAATAGGAGAAATGTAATGTGAAAAATTAATAAGATAATAATTTTGTACTAAGAAGATTGGTGTGCCGTAAGGTGTTTCTTCACCCGCTGTGAATGTTCGTTATCTTTCATTCGTCATACTAAACCAATTGCTCTTCTTCATCGTTGCTATGTTTGTTGCTTACCACCACTGCTATCAACGCACCAAATCTTCGGTCAGAGTCGGTAAATCTTTTACCATTGTTCTAGATATAAAAAAAAATCCATTAAAAAAAGAATAAGAAGATAAAAATAAATAACGAATCTCTTCTACATATTCATTATTTTCAGAGAGTCATCCCATTGTATTTTGATGTTTGGCCTCTTTCTAAATTGAAACAACCAAATGTAGGATACTTTTAAGAAAATCGAATGTTAGTAGTGAATTCTTAAATTCCTTCATGACATATCGATAAGAAATACATGTATATTGGGCCGATTACAGATTTTGAAATGTGGCAAAATTTTTATTTTTATATACTACAAACCTATATAAACAACAATAACAAGAATAATATAATTTTCATTACAATTTTTTATTTTTAAGGGGAAATTCGCCAAAAAAACATCAAAAATCGACCTTTTTTATTATATATATATATATATATATATATATATATATATATATATATATATATATATATATATATATATATATATATATATATTTATACAAATAAATATTTTATTAAAAAACTTTACAGATTACAAAAACAATTTTTTTTTTTAAAATTCAAAAATGAGCTGAGTATAAATGGTTTTAAAGTCGACACTGTGAGATTTTTCCACCTTGATGGTTCCTCGCGGTCTGAAATCCCCAGTGAACCAAAATAAGAAAATCAAGAATTTTCTGAAAATACGAGATACACATAAACAGCCACCATTTTGAAAATATGTTACCGAACCAAAAGATCGTAGTTCCTGCCAAAATGACGAGGAATAATATGCACTTTGATTTATGTCGATATTTCAAATACTTTTTGAGATACATGAGGAACCATGTCGAAAAATGTACTTTCGAGAGAATAGCATTTAAAGTCTTTTTTTTAAATGGAATTATAGTAAAGTGCGTGCACTAAAATGCACATAACTTTTTGATTTTTCATAAAATGGGAATTATGGCGGGAGTCCCGAATTTTTGCAATTATAATGACAAAATACAATTAAAATAATAGTAATTGTTTATTAATACAATACCACAACAACCACGAGCTGGTAGTTGATCACGATCAGAAATAAAAAAATTTAAAAATTCTAATTGGCTACAAGTAGATTGGCTGCATTAGCTTAAGTCAGATTGACAAAGATGAATTTATATAAATCATGATATTCGTTTTTAACATCAAAATAACATCTAAAACTATATAATAATTTTGATATACATTATTTATGTATCTTTGATTTACTACAGCTGTCCCAAAGTTAAGATTTGAGCTTTGTATCTACATAATTATATGGTAAAGTATCGAAACCCAAAAAACTAATACTGTGCCCAAATTTGTAGTAATTAAATTGTAGTAAATATATAAGCTTTCGACTTATCGATAGTTAATCATATAATTTTTGTAGATAAAATTTCAGAAAAATTACCATGCTCTTTTATAATGCGTGCGCGATCTGGCTATGTTACTTGCCACACCAGCCTGGCTATGTGACCTTCATGTATGATTGTGTTGATACCTTCTACACTCTACAGCCTGCCTCGCTATGTGACAGCGTTGATATCTTCTCTTTCTTTCTTTCTACTATTAGCAGATAGCATTTGAAATATTATAAAACAGGATGGTAATTTTTGTAAGAAAAACAATTAAAAAATATTTTTCTGTCGGCAATGGAACTTTTTACTATGCTGTTTTACAAATATTACGGAGCTAATATTATGGAACGAACATTCTATGCTTTAAATTTTCTATGATTAATTATAATTTTTATATTTTTACCGTACAAAATTGAATATGTTCGCCTTTTACACGTCGATTGTAGTGCTGAGCACAGTAATTTTTATATGAATTTTCTCTCCGTGTAGGAACAACAGGAACTCTATAAGATTCGTTTAATAAAACTTAAAAACTACAGTTGACTGTTTACGGTTTATATTTTCATGGTAATCTGAATTTATAACAAATTATTATTATATTCATAAAGTTGTTATTATAGTGCTGGTGGGGGCCCTGGGAATGTTGAGAACAATTTTGACATTTCTCTATTCAGTTACATAACAAAATACAGTAGAGTCTCATTAATTCAAACCTGCGATAATTCGAAACTCTCGATAATTCAAAGGTATCACGAGTTCCCCACAAAATCTTTTTATATTTCGAACTAAAACAATACATTTTTATACACTTGGTAATTCGAACGAAAAAATCATTTGCTACGTAACAAAACGACGCGTTAATTCGAACTCATGAAATCGCGTCAAACACTCGACAATTCAAAGTTGCAGAGAGAAAGAGACAAAAAGATTGTAAGTACATTTTGAGACAAGTTCAAGTGAATTCATCGCAAATGCTTAAAAAATTAAAATTGTTACCTGCGATAATTCGAACCTCTCTGTAATTCGTAATATTTTGAGTCCCTCGAGTTTCAAATTAACGAGAGTCGACTATATATAATACTCAACAAACAGTGGAAGCGCTGTATATAACGTTTTTAACGTTATTCACAGCGCTCCCATAGTTTAATTTTCATTTTAAATAATTTTTGTCAGCATGGTCGAAGAACACCTAATTCTCCATACTTTAAATTGCTCAAAACACTTTCTTTTAGTAATGGGACGATGGCGCTAGGTTTACGTAAACCTAGCCGTCCCTTTTGTTTTTCATATTTTCTCGAAAACAGTAAGAACACCTAAATAAAATACCTAAAATACACCTATTTTTTTATCTAGTAATTTTTTGTGATTTTGCAAATTTTTTGTGGGTGACTAGCTTTATAGAGGTTATTGCTGATTAACTACCAACTCACGGTTGTTGAAATATGACTGCTTGTCTTTATTTACAAGTTTGCATTTGTTTATTATTTTTAATAGGTAATTCATTACCTAGCAAGGCCATTTAATTTAAATTTCACTTGCTGATTGGTGCCGCCTTATAAATTCCGTTTGCTTATTGGCTTAAAAGCAGAAGCAAATGTGTTTTTACTCCCTTGAGACTAAAAGTGACACTTTACACCCTATCATAAGGGACTAAAATGGGTATTTGAGTTCCGGAATGGTAAAATAGTATGTTATACACCAAGGGACTAAAGTGTAAACAAATCACACGAGGGATGAAAAAAAAAAACACTTTTGTCCTGTGGTGTATATACTATTTTTTGCAATTCCGAATAGTTTAAAATTACAAAAATTAAAAAAATTACATAAATGTCATTCAAATTGTATGTAATAATATTCCATCAAGTATACTGTACAATACAAGATAAATGTTTGTCTCTATCTACAAGTTTGAATTTGTTTATTATTTTCAATTACCTAACAACCTTAAGTTATAATATATTTCTGTAAATTGTGCTTGCTGATTGGTTTAAATGCGGGAGTAAAATAATTTTTTAGTCCCTTGGGCCTAAAAGTGAATCTTTTAGTCTCTTGGGACTAAAAGTGGCACTTTACTCCCTATTATGAGCAGGCCCGGATCTAAGGGGGGGGAGCAAACCGGGGTCCTCGCCCCGGGCGTCAGTTTCAGGAGGCGCCATAATCATACTAGGTCGGTCTATATGAAATGGTCTAAAAAAAAAGTTGGTTGCTCGACTATTTTAGAAAAAATTAATATTCTTCCAGTTGTTTCTATATTATATTTGAAGTACTGAGAACAACTCTTAAAAAAGTATCTTGAACCGTTTAAGCGTGGTAGCCATTTTTGTTTTCCAATTTGCGCTGATTTTTGTGTTTGCAGCTATTTATGCCAATGCACATATTTCATAAGCCGTTCATTCTAAAAGGTTGAAATAAAAACCATTTTAAAGGTAATTAATGTATCTTTATTTTAAGTAATGTCCATATTGAACCTATATTTTCGACAATTCCATAAGAAAACTTTATCTAAATATATTAAAATTTAGCAAAATTCACTTTTTGAACATTTTTTTTTCTTATAGAAGGAAGAATGTTTTAAACCTCTTAGTATTTCTTATGAGAATAGCTGTATACGGGTACAACCACCCATTATGAAACAAATACACACTATTTCAATTGTGAAACTTGTATCTTTTAATTTTTATAAACTTCCGAAAACTGATTTTTTTCCAAATTTTGGAATTTTGCGCTCCTGTATCTCTGACGAGGCTGGTGATAAAAATTGAAATTTGCACAACTTGTAGTGCTTTCGGAGTAGATTTATTAAAATAAAACATCAACTTGTACCTATTTTGATTCTTTAAAAAACCCTCAATTTTTATCATTGCAGCAACGGGAAAAATAGGAGTTCTTATATTAAGTAAAGGACTTATCTTCTTGTGAGTTTTTTTGACAATTTATGTCAAACGTTGGAGAGCGAGGGGGGGGGCGCCATTTTCAAGCTTCTGTCCCGATTCTAAAAAATCGTAGATCCGGGACCGATTATGAGGGACTAAATCATGTCTTTTAGTCCCGGAATTGCAAAAATATTTTTTACTGATTCCAGTATCATTCACTACAAAATTTGATACAGAATTAAAAACACAGCAAATGCAATTCCCCGTCTATTATTGTAGAACAAATGGTATAAATTCCATAACCTATCTTAACTGGCGCTAAAACAGCTAAATGGTGTTAATAAAGGAATATTTTCATAATTAGAAAGAGATGAACAATCTAAAAATATTACTTACATATGTTTTAATATGTATGTGTATCCAGTAACACATAAGTACAGACTTTAAGCAGACGAATGAGGAACAGTACATATGAAAACGTGTATAATGAAGTGAAACAGAATCAAAAAATTAAAAAGATGAATGGGAGAAAAGGAACTGACTAATATACAAATGTGTATGTGTGCGTATGTGTGTGGTAAAGTGTTAGCGGGAACCGTACTATGTACATAGTTGCGCTATGCGCTATACTTGGCCATACGTAGATATACATATATATCACTGTTTTAATTTTGTTGTTTCGTCTGTCCGTCCCGATTGTTTAACTTGTCCGTCTGGGCGCATTCTTTACAATGCAGGAGGCATTAATGAATGAATGAACCTGCATCGTATACATACGATATGTATGTAATATATTATGTACATATTTTATTATTATATAGTCTGCTGCTATGTATTTGCAGTCGAACACCCAGATCACTGGTATGTACAGCTGAACCTATTTTTATGCGGTGGATAGGAATCGCATCCAAAAAATTCGTACAAAAGAATATTCGAAAACTTCATAGTTAGCTATAAAAAATATAGTTTGCTCCAGGTTCTAGAAAAAACTCTTTTTATGCGAAGGATCGCGACCGCATAAAAAGAGTTTCATAGAAAACACATAACTCAAAACGCTCAAAACTTCACGATTTCCTTAGAAGTTGCTTTTCTAAACAAAATAAAGCATTAATTTACACATGAGAACATACTATTTCATTTTAGTGAATTTCCAGAATTCAGCTATTATAGCCACTGTCATGACGTGACTTGAGCCCGGGACTATGGCAGAGATTTGTTTTGGGTTCCTAGAAACCGAAAATAATATTCACTATAATTTATATTATATATATATATATATATATATATATATATATATATATATATATATATATATATATATATATATATATATATATGTGTGTGTGTGTGTGTGTACATATATGTCCGCACGATAACTCTCGAACAAAATATTGAAATATTCCATTTTTAGGAAAACGTGAAAACGTTGAAAGTCCCAAGCCGTTGGACAAGTTCGTTAGCCAGGCACGTCCGATGCCCGAAACATGCTTTTTTTTTGGTGAATGCCCAAAATGGATTTTGTATTTTCCCGTGGGGAAGGAAACATTTACCCGTAATAATAAGTATCTTAAGTGTTGATGCAGGTAATAAGTTATTACCACACCAAATTTCATCAAAATCCGTTCGACAGTTTTTGGCGTAATGTGTGCACATGTTCCAAATGGTTTTTATATTCTCCCGTGGGAATAAGACATTTTTCCGGAGTAAAAAGCATCTTAGATGTTGAAACAGATAACAGGTTATCACCACACCAAATTTCATAAACATCCGTTCAATAGTTTTTGCGTAATGTGTGCACATTCTTAAAATGATTTTCTATTTTCCCGTGGGAATGAGACATTTTCCCGGAGTAAAAAGTATCTTGGATGTTGACCCAGGTAATAAATTATCATCACACCAAATTTTATTAAAATCCGTCCTGTAGTTTTTACGTGATGCGTAAACAGACCGACAGACAGACAGAATGACAAAAATTTTAAAAATCGCTCTTTTGATATCTACATTGATAAGTATTTACAGTACCAGTACAATTTTCAAAAAATATTCCATGTACAGAAACGGTCTCGTTACAGTTTTATTATATATATATATAGATAGATAATTTAATTATTTGCGCAAATAAAAATAATTAGAAAACAAAATGTGTCAAAATTTATAATAGTTATGCGCTAATAAATTAATGTTTAGGTTTCTTATTTTCTCTTGCTTTTGATTTACATTATGTACTTTAATAGAGGTTTTTAAAAAAAAAAAAAAAAAAAAAAATAGAAACACAAAAGAACACGGCATATAAAAAGTTCAGCTGTATTTTATTTTATATACGTACATAATAATATACAGTGCGGTTCAGTAAACCATTTCGGATCTAGTATAATACAACGAATAGAGTACAACTATAGTAGTATAGCGTATCCTTAAGTAAAATAATAACAAACAAATGAGCAGGTGTATATGTGTTTATTACTATGGTCCATTTCAGTTAAATTTAACCATGCTTCGTCACTTTGAATTTAAATAATTTCCGTTTTCTTGGCTTTATCTCTTTCATTATTGCACTTACGTAAATTTTAAATTTGCAGTTTGCTTTTAGAAAAGAATAGATTGTTTCGAATATAAGAATTATTTAATTTTTTAACGATGACTCATGATTAATTGTATTTGAAATGGGGTATATTTACACTGTGGTGACTGTGGTAATAAAATGTATAAGTAGGTACTTAACATTATTCAACGTCTACAAAAACTAATTCTCATAGATTCTCTGTTTGTTGCACAGAACCTCGAAAACCGAAAATGTTTTGATGAGCTACAGGGTATACGTATTATGCATGGAGTGTTTAAATTTTGTTGGTTTTGCTGGCTTTTTGTGGTATTTGACTACCTTCACTTAAAATTTTTACATAAGCGTGGGGTTTCCATCTTTGAACCAAATAAAATTGAGACAATCAAGGGAAAAAATTAAAAATAATTTTTGTAATACTTATTTGTAAGTATTAATTAACTTATAAATAGCAAAACAAATATTTTACTTATTGTTAGCAAAAAAATACCACGTTTATTAGCGAATTTTCAAATCGAAAAATCAAATAATCGTTCAACTGGAGCACTGGACGGTAAAATTGAATTATATTTTTAAAAAATTGAACAAACTGTTGGAAATTGGGGCAATGTAGATAAAGTAGATTTTTCTTGTAAAAATTTAAGAGCTTCAAACTCTACCGAATTAGAGTAAGTTTGTTTTAACTCGGCAATTCCCAAGCCGCGATCTATCGACAAAATATTCTTATTTTGTGCTAGTTTTTATCTTTAGGTACTCAAAACATATAAAAAATAAATAATTGAAAAAAAATACCCTTTAGTTTTTTTTTTTTTTTTGAAAGGCGTGTCAATTATACGTCATACGGACCGTTATTTGTAATATGAACTGAGTAAAATATATGAAATTACCGGCAAAAAATCGGTTTCATTATAAGCTTGATTCTTAAATAATAATTTGTTATAACAATACTAACAGTACCTACTTTTAAGACATTTTTATAACAGCCAAAATACCCCAAGATACACTCACGCGCAATAAAATAGCAAATCGTTTGAAACAACAGAATTAATTTGACCGTTAATATAACTTCAGTGTTGCCAAATTAAAACCATGAATACTACTAATTAGTATTAACGTTTTAGTCGTAACACATTTATATTTAAAATTTGTTATATTGTCTGTAAGAAAAAATCACAAATCACTGTCACCTAGAGGTGACACTGGGAATTCCCGAGTTAAATTATATGTACAATTTTAAAGAACTGGTCAACTGACCTATGAAGAATCTAGATTCTTTTTTCACATGCACACATTAGCTACTACGGAATGTCATTACCACAACATAAACAAAATATTAGGTCTGCTCCCGTACTATAAAAAATTATAAAACATCTAATGCACAATAAAAATAAAAATTAGAAAATCGTTCCCGTACATTTTTTATCTTTTCTGACTATATTCAAATTTTAATTATATAATTGATCGTGGATTAATATAGGAATTTTCAGTGACGTAATACAATTATAAGAAGTCATGAACAGACCCATTTATCCTAATGCGTTTACTTATAGATACTATATTCACCTATGCAAATTCATACCTACGTAAAAATTTTGAAACTGTTTAAATTTGTTAATTAAATTCATAATTCTCATTGTTACATATTGCTAAAATAGCCATAATTTTATATTAAAAATTGGTAAATAAGGTTATAAAATGTGTCTGTATCTAAAGTTTATAAAAAAGATACAAAATACAGATCAAATGTATCTAGATACTAGATTCAGATTCTTAAAAATAAATGTACTCGTATCTAGGTACAGATAAAAGATACTTAAATTTGTATCTAGATACTGATTTCAGATACTTGTATCTAGATACTATACAGCACTGGAAATGTATTTACATAAGTATCTTATATGCTAATGTATATTTCTGTCCGACTTACAGTTTGTGTCTACAGCATATATGTATGTAACGTTGCACGAAATTAGTTCTATCTGTCTATATGCCACCTCAATTAACCCACCTCAATAATTAATAGTCAGTGTGTAAGGAAAAAGTCCAGTTATATTTCGTGTATTTCACTAATTATAAAAGTTTATAACTCGGTACATGAGTGTTTGGCCGCTGAAATATTATAAAATTTGTATTATTATATATTTATGGACGAACTCAAAAATTTTGTAAAATTTGTCGAGGAAATATATTATTGTTATTTTATTATTTATTATTATTATTACCGTTTCATTTTACACGTTAACTGTTGTGGTTTCTTGTTGCTAAGGTATTAATTTTTAAATTGTTAATTTAAGTAAATATATATATATATATATATATATATATATATATATATATATATATATATATATATATATATATATATATATAATTACTTTGCAAAATTTCGCCGTTACTCGTTTATATTCTTTTTTCAATCACTTGAATAGTAAATTGGCGTCTACATAATTATAGCGAATAATTTGACACATAAGTAATATAAAATTAGAGATTAAAAAAGCTGACCTACTTTCCTAGCCATATAGGTAAACGCTTACTGGCAATTATAGACCGGAAGATAATAACAAAAAATCTTCCGTGATTTTCGCACTTATGCCTCGGGGAGTATTGAAAGATATGAAAATTTTACGAAATTTAAGGATAAATTTGAGTTCCGCTCGCGTGGCTTTTATACCTAAAATTAAGTTTCTTGCATAAACTTGTATAAAAAAAGGGAATTTGATACGATTTTTGCACTTATGTCAGTTGAAAGTTAGAAAGTTATCATCGTAAAACGCTTATTAAAAGAATTGGCATACGTCGCTGGCATGGCCAAGTGTGGTTACGCGATGGAAAAAATGATTTTTTCCATTTTATTGCTGTAAAAGTTTGTCCTAGCTTTTTTCCATAGTAAAAGTCAAATACCCCTGTCGCAGCATCCTGCATAACATAGCGAATTTCCGTTTATAAAAATTCGTTTTTCTCGGAAACTAATTGACATAGAGTAATAGTTTAACGACCTTTTTTATGTGATTTTTCCCCTCTTTCCAAAGGTGTAAAGAAATTTCAAAAAAATTTTTGAATAAGGGAAAATTTTGTCAAAAAACTAATTTTTTTTTCACGAAAAATGTCCCAAAAATCATGTTCCGGGCATCCGACGTGTTTGGTTAGCGAACTTGTCCAACGGTTTGCGACTTCCAACATTTTCACCAAATTTTGTAAAACTAGGACATTTCCTTCGAGAATTATCGTGCGGGCACACACACACACACACACACACACACACACACATATATATATATATATATATATATATATATATATATATATATATATATATATATAATATATAATATATATAATATATATATATATATATATATATATATATATATATATATATATATATATATATATATATATATATATATATATATATATATATTTTAATGAATATTATTTTGGGTTTCTAGGGACCCCAAAACAAATTTCTGCCATAGTCCTGTGCTCAAGTCGCGTCATGACAGTGGCTGTAATAACTTAACTCCATTCTGGAAATTCGCTAAAAACTACGATATTCTTATGGGACTCATGAGTTAAATTATCACTTGAATAGAGGACACATGAGTTAAATTATCACTTAAATACACTTAAATACAATTTATTAAGAGTAATTAGAAAATTTGAAATAATACTCACGCAATGTTGCAATTAGTACATATTTGCATTGTGTCTATATTTTTAATAAAATTTGCCAACTATCAAATTAAATTTTTTGAAATATTTTACCATCCTCTTGATAAGATTATTGGACACGTTTTTCAAAAAGACCGCTTAAATTACATACTTACATTTCATGTTTGTAGTATATAAAAAATAAAAAATTACAGTATTAATTGTTTTGAAAAAAAAATATATATATAATAAACGAAATACGAGTCTTCGTTTCATTTAATTTTTATGTATATATATATTTTTTGAACATCAACTCACGGCAATTTAAACCCCAGTTCACACTATCGTGTCGCTCTCGATACGCTGCCGTCCCAGTCTCGCTTCGTTTAAATCTTATTGTATACTTATTCGTTCTCCATTCACATTATAATGTCGCTCTCGATTCACCCCCAGTTTGATCTCACATCAGTTCGATAAAACAATATTTTCATAACAAAGACTGGAGTGCTAACGGAGTGGAATGGCATCAAAATAATGTTCCCACTATTGGTATAAGTCGGATATCGTTCTGATAAAATATTATCTGAGTGGTATATTGGTATTGGTTCGAAACTAGACCGCGACTGACACCGTACTTGGATCGTAGCGATGATGTGAATTAGTGATGTTAAGTAGTGATGTCGAATCAAGGAGCAGTTAGTCGATTAATCGACTAAAGTTGTTTTTCAGACATAATTAGTCATTAGTCGAAAATATCGAGTATAGAGTAGTCGATTAATCGACTAAATTTTTAGTCGAGTTCATAAGCACCTATAAACTATGTAACTCTTCCAAAAACATTCTGTTTGGGATTTGATTGATAACATTTAATAATATTTTAAGAAAAAGAAAAATATAGCATATCACAATGTATAATTAATCACATAAAAATGAAAAATCATACAAATACATAATTTTTTGGATTCTAATAAATAAAGTTATTAAATTAGTCGTTTTTAGTCAATTAAAAAAAAATTAATCATTTTAATCATTTAATCGAGGATAGAAGAGTCGACTAAAAAGTGAATAAATGGAAACAAAATTAGTCGACTAAACAGATTAATCGATTAATTATCCGACATCACTAATGTTAAGCAGAGAAGCAGTTAGTCGATTAATCGACTACAATTGTTTTTCCGACAAAATTAGTCATTAATCGAAAATATCGTGCATACAATAATCGACTAATGGATTGAATTTTTAGTCGAATTTATGAATAGAATAACCGATGTTAGTTTTTCAAAAACGATGTTTTCTTTTGAATTTAATTATAATGACTTTAAATTTTTTTTGTAAAAAGGATATAACATATCACAATGACTTAATCACATGAACGTGAAAAATCATACAAATAAATAATTTTCTAAAATAAAAGAATATTTTATCGAACTCAGAGCGTATCGAAAGCGTATCGAAAGCGGCACGATAGTTTATAACCTATCTCTCTTACTTCACATATCAAAATTAGGCTCTAATTATGGTGGCGCTGTCACGAATGCCTTCAGCTCCTGAACAAACAATAATGTGTACGTACCAACACAAAAGTACTGAATAAAATTTAAGTTTATTATTTAAATTAACGCCCGTTAAATATATTTTATATTTCTTTTGACTCAAGATGTTTATAATGACTTAGTGAGTAATACCACGATATTTAAATTTCATTTCCGGTCGCATGACACCAGTTTTGGAATTTAAAACGAATACAACATTTCTAGAAGAAATTTCTAGTGTAGGCGAAGGTGGACCAAAGGTGATTCCGCTACTAAAGTGGGCAGTCGTTTGTACACCAATGTATCGAACATTAAGGTCAAGGTGAATGTGTGCCGAATGGAATCGAAGATCAACTAATTTCAATAACTTCCACTTGAGCATTGAATCATATGATGGTCTAGTTCAGTGATTCTTAAAGTGGGGGTCGCGAAAGCTATTTGAGGGGGTCGTAGAAACAATTGATTACAGATTACATACCCATTTTCTACACATTTCCTACCCATTTCTACATATTTTGTTTTTATTTTTGAAATTTTTAAGTGCAAAAGGGGGTCGCGGACCAATAAGTTTGAGAGCCACTAGTCTAGTTAATATAACCAAAGATTTTTGTTGGTTTTGAAGAAAAATTTTGGTGATAAGTATTTTGTGATTAACAGAAAATTTTTGTAGTAACAATCTTCTTAATATTGGGCCAATTCGTATCGGCGTAAGCCAAAGACGCTTGCTCTTATTTTTAATCACATTACACTTGTTTGAAAGCGCACTTGGCTTGCTTTTGAAATATTTGTATATTTCTGTCTCACTTTCCATGTTCTAGAGAGAAGGATCAAGTATTAAAAGTATTAACGTTCGGTATACATCGTATACAGTATACGATGTATACCGAACGTTAATACTTTTAATACTTGACCCTTCTCTCTAGAACAGGGCTTTTGAAACTTTTTTCATTTGCGACCCCAAATAGAGATATATAAGTATATTGTAAGGATTTATTTATTAGGTAACAATATAACATATATACTCGTACATATAAAAAATTTTTCGCTATGACCCCAAGATTTCGCTAAGCGTCCCCAAATGGGGTCACGACCCATAGTTTAAGAAGTCCTGCTCTAGAACATGGAAAGTAAGACAGGAATATACAAATATCTCAAAAGTAGGCCAAGTGCGCTTCAAAACAAGTGTAATGTGATTAAAGATAAGAGCAAGCGACTTTGGCTTACGCCGATACGAATTGGCCCATTATCATAATATTATTGTACCGTCACTAAATTATTCTCCAGGCAAAGAGGCTAACTAGTAGGTCCGATAGGTAATAATTCCTGGAATACTTCATAACTTTTTTCAAGTTATTCAAAAAATATTCCGTAAATATTCAAACTATTTGAAAAATTTTTGAAACATGTGGAAAGTTTCGAATTTTTAAATTTTTCGAATATCCACTTTGACTTTCGAATATTTGTTTCGAATTTATTGATTTGATACTGATTCATTACGAATAGTGATTTCGAAATTTTTGAATATTCTCGTAGCCTTAGTTCTAATAGAAAAGTTATTTTTTTAAAAAATTAAAAGGTTTTTTTCCCTATGACAAAAATCTGAACAATGTAGATTATAACGATTTTATATATATTTACCCGCTTTGCTCAAAGAGCTTACTCGCTTTAGGGCTCCCTAAATGGGCAAAGTGGGTTTCTTCATAGGTTTTGTATTTATTAAAAATAAATTTCTTACAAAAGGTGTACAAACACAGTTGGCACGTTTATAAAAATCATCACACAGAAATTGTGTTTGTAACTGGTCAATATCCGTTCGCGGTAGTATCACACACATGTGTGATTACTGATCGCGATCGGTCTCTACGGTTGTTTTTACCCATCACGGGTATGTGATGTCCTCGAACTGTAAAGTGTTATATAAAAAATTTATAATAATTTTTTTTTTTAATCAATGATTTTTTATTAAGATTTTAATCGTATTGTTATCCATTATTATCAGTTTATGATTTATGTGTTTATAGATAATTTTATTTATGTATTTAGTTATTTTCTAATTATTGTTATTTTATTAACATATTCTACACCATGTCCATGGTATCACTGAATAAAATTATTATTAATATTATGATCATTGTTATTATTTATATGTAATTGTATAATATTGTGTAACCTTCAGGTATGTAAGTATCCTCGCCACAATTAATCCTAGAGGTACCCAATTTTTGAAAAACACTAAATGTACAAGTATTCCATTAAATTTTAAATTCTTTTTTTTTTTTACGAAAACTTGTTTATTTTCTTCCTGAGAAACAAGTTAATTTAATAATATAAATAATTCATTCTGTATGAGTCAACAGTGTTTAGTGGGTACCTCACGAATAAAACTATATTTTAAGCACAATCACTTACAGGGTTATAGACATTTTCACGGTCACTCACAAATAATTGGCAAATACAGTGCACATTCTGAATATTTCCGCTCTCAATAGTTCCGCTTCCCCAGTTTGAGACTCGAGCGTTACCACCACTCTACCACCTGTTATTTATTTATTTCATCAAAGCTAAAAATCGAAAAGTTTGTTTTGTTTATATTAAGTGGAAGAAAAATTATCTAAATTAAATAAATATAGTAAGACAACTAAAATTTGTAACATCATTATTCGACTAACTAGTCAGCATTGCTTATATTGATCCACTGCATACGCTGATAGTGTATTCAATTCACTGATACACTCATTATGTAAACAATTAAAACATAAATCTTAAGCAGGTATAAAAAATTGATTTGTTTATACAAAATAAAAATTAAGAAAAAACATTTAGAGAAGCGAGCGTATAGTTTTACAAAATTTTATGAGGAGATACATATTTTATTTTATCAGTAAACAAAAAATGTTACACAATAGTCAATACTTTTTAATTCGATTTTGAATAATAAGGAAACAGTATTTTGTTAACACATCCATAACTAGGAGATTACAATAAAAATGATATCATTAGATTTTTGAATTTTTAAATTATATTATTCAGGCCCATCTACTTGTTTTGACGCTCCTGAAAAGCTTTTAATTTTGACAGGGTCATAAATTATTGAACTATAAATTTTAAATCTAGACATAAAAAAATTCTTGTTCTTTGCCAGCAAGCGATTGGCCTTTGGTGGGAGAACAACATTTCCTGGAAAACCTATTCCCCTCATTTCATTCTGCGGAACTATTGAGAAGGAAGACTGTAAATATTTTGTATACGCACGATTTCAACTTCTACCAGCAATTTTTGAATTTTTTAAGTACATATTTAGTTCGCTATAGAGTTTCGTTCTGGTTTATTGTGATTTAAAAATATTTTAGTCAAAAATTCAAAAATATAGTTTGGGTTTTATCGCATTATACTAGAAAAAATTTGTTAAGTGCATGCTGAACGCATTAAGTAAGGGTTCTTTGGTAGGTAGAGATTTTCACAGCTTTGAGAACAAAGTATAGGGTGTCTATAAAATATTGGGTAAATATATTTTTACGGATTATTTAATTCGGCCGGCAATGTTACTTTCATATGTCTAACTAACTATTTCGGATCTAGGTTCCATGCAACGAACAGAGAACTTATGAGAAAGTAACATAAAAAGGTTATATACTTATACATATACATCAGGTATATATATTTTATAATCATAATGTAGTAACAACATATCCTGTTTAGTTGCTTGTTATTATCTAACTTGAGAATGCACTATAGTTGTTCTCTATTCGTTGCATTAAACTGAATCCAAAATGTTTTAATGAACTGCACTGTATCTTTTTTAAATTTCTTGGATCAACGGTGAAAAAGTTCCAGGAACGAGGACAAAAATATCTTACTGTAAAGCTCAATATTTCACAAACGAAATTTAACTCTAGAATCATACGTTGGTCTACGAGAAACGTTAATCATACATCGACGTCGTTTTGATGGATGGACTTTTTACGGAGAGTTTTAGAGTTTATTTGCAAAAAATATTTTTTTTACATAACAATACTACAAAAGCGAAAAAATATTTAAAAAAAAATTGTTTGAAAAAATTTCTTAATGTAAATATTTATTAATTTTTTTAATCTTTTTATCAAAGCATATTTCCATTATAAAAATTAAAAAATAGATAAATACATCAATTGTATCATAAAACATGTGTTTCAAATAATTAATTTATGAACTATTATGAGTCAGTGGACATGTGTGACTTTACAGAATGTGAAATTTCTCAGTCATAAATATTCCTATAGATATGTAGTTATTTCCCCATTAGGCACATTTGTAAATTTTCTAAAATTTGTTAGTAATTTTTCGAATAAGGTCTCAAAAAATAATAAAAATTAAAATATTTTCCACAAAATAAATTGTTAATCTTTTATTAAGTCACTTGAAACGCATTCTTTAGTTTTCGATTCAATATATTAAAACTTCAGTATTATGTCGTCTCTATAAGTCAAACAGCTGTAATCATCTTTCACATTATTAAAAATCATTGAATAAATTAATTATAACATGCATATCTTTAAATAATTTTAGAAAAATTAGGAAAACTTTTATATGTGAAGTACAAATCATATAACGTAATCATATATCGACATCCTTTTGACGGACACTATTTCAATACAAACAAAACGACAATGACTATAAACAAAATAAATACGTCTTATGTGTTATAACAAGAAATAAATTAGATAACAGAAATCTCACAGCAAGCAGGTACCGACAAGTTGTAGTATTGGAGCAGCTAGAGAAGTTTGTTCGTCGTTTTGACGTGTACGTATGATTCTAGGGTTAAACATGAAAAAGAACATCAATATCATTTTATCTGTGTCCTATTGTAGCACACAAAAAAATCGCAGAATCGCCGCTTTTTTGTAAAAAAGAGTTGGAATCTAAAAGGGAGTGAATTTTTAGTCGAATTTTCTCCGAAAAATTAGACTTATACAGTCTATACGATAAGAGCTGCGAGAGGCGAGAGTAGGGGCGCTATCCGTTTTCGGACCCGTAGAACACGAATATGTAGAAAAAAAAATGTCTGATATATATATATATATATATATATATATATATATATATATATATATATATATATATATATATATATATATATATATATATATATTTTCCCGCCACCTTTTAATTTGTGTAGGGCCCCCCTATGGAAGTTAAGAGATGAAATTTGGTAAATGGGGCTCATTTTCGAGGCACCTCATACTATCAAAGTGGGGTCAAATTTTGGGCAAATTTTTTTTCTGACCCGACCTTTAAGGGGGTGGTGGAGGGCGGAAAAGCAATAAAACTTTTCCAAACCGGTTTTAAATAATGTTTCGGTCAATTATCTACAACATATCCAAAATTCAGCTTCCTAGGATGATATGGTGGGAGTAGAGGGGGGAAAAACGATTTTCGCTGGATCTAACAGACCCCCAGCCCCCCAGAATTAACGTAGAGGGTAGAAATTTGGTGTGTTGATAAAGTTCGTACCTAGGTTGTGCTTTTTGGAGGTTTTAATATTTTACCTCCACCCACCTCATTTTTAAGCTACAATTTCATGCATTTTCGACGTTTTCGAAGTTTGTACCACTCGCACAGGTCACCCGAATAAACCTAGAGGGCTGAAATTTTGTATTCGGATTAAGTTAGTATCAAGGGGGTGCCTTTTGGGGGTCTTGACTTTTAACCCCCACCCCCACCATTTTTATACCCAAAAGAACATGATTTTTCTTGTTTTTTAACAGTTTCGTTCGGGTCAAAATCTCCCCAAATAAACCTAGAGGGCTGAAATTTGGTGTACAGGTTAAGCTAATAGCCAGACACTGTTTTTTGGTGGTTTCAACTTTTAACCCTTACCCCCACGATTTTTACGCCAATATTTCCTTAATTTTTTTGCTTGTTTTCTAACACGTCTAGAGACTCCATAAGGAAACCTAGAGGGCTGAAATTTTGTACGTGTATTCAGTTAGTATCCAGCTAGTACCTTGTAGGGAGTCCACATCACTTTTCCCCCCACTTCTCCCATTTTTACATCGGAATTGAATGCTATTGTTAAATGTGTTTTAAAAGCATTATGTTTATTCTAAATACAAGTAGGCGAATAGTAATTTTAAAAAATTTAAAAAAAAGTGAACTTACTTTTATGACAAATGAAATACATACATATTAAGTAATTTAAAAATGTTATTAAAGTCACTGTTTATTTATAAATTAGGAATTTTGGATTTTTAGTATTTATAAAATAGAAATTTTGGATTTTTCTGGAAAGAAAAAATATCTTTATAAAGGCCTTCCAGTTTACTATTTAAGGTCCTTTTTTAATATTTAAAACTAAAACATAAAGGCAATTAGCGGATAAACATGGGCAGGAATGTCCTCGTACGAATTGTGTTGGCTTTTTTTCTGCTACCTGTTTTCGGCACAAAATTGAAATTTACTGAGATACAGCCCTTAAATACTTAAAACCTTTTTATAAAGCCCCGATCAACCGGACACTCATTATCAGTTTTGAAACCACCAAAATTACAAATCGCTTGTGGACTTTCAATTATATTTCGCTTGTAGACACTCAATACCGAAGAAATAATTTTTTATTTTTTATTTTTTTTATTTTTTATTTTTATTTTTTTTTTTTTAAAGAAAAAATATCTTTATAAAGGCGTTCCAGTTTACTATTTAAGGTCCTTTTTTAATATTTAAAACTAAAACATAAAGGCAATTAGCGGATAAACATGGGCAGGAATGCCCTCGTACGAATTGTGTTGGTTTTTTTTCTGCTACCTGTTTTCGGCACAAAATTGAAATTTACTGAGATACAGCCCTTAAATACTTAAAACCTTTTTTTAAAGCCTCGATAAGCCGAACACTCATCACCAGTTTTGAAACCAACAAAATGACAATTCGGTTGTAGACTTTCAATCACATTTCGCTTGTAAACATTCAATACCGAAGATGAAGGGGAAAATTCGACTACCGTGATGGGGCTCCGCTGCTCACGGCGTTTTTTTTTTAATTCTGGAGACCTAAACAAATTATAATGTTTCCAACGCATTCTCATACGTTATAACTAATAAAAATGCCGTGAGCAGCGGGGCCCCATCACGGTAGTCGAATTTTCCCCTTCATCTTCGGTATTGAATGTCTACAAGCGAAATGTGATTGAAAGTCTACAACCGAATTGTCATTTTGTTGGTTTCAAAACTGGTGATGAGTGTTCGGCTGATCGAGGCTTTAAAAAAAGGTTTTAAGTATTTAAGGGCTGTATCTCAGTAAATTTCAATTTTGTGCCGAAAACAGGTAGCAGAAAAAAAGCCAACACAATTCGTACGAGGACATTCCTGCCCATGTTTATCCGCTAATTGCCTTTATGTTTTAGTTTTAAATATTAAAAAAGGACCTTCAATAGTAAACTGGAAGGCCCTTATAAAGATATTTTTTCTTTCTAAAAAAATCCAAAATTTCTATTTTATAAATACTAAAAATCCAAAATTCCTAATTTATAAATAAACAGTGACTTTAATAACATTTTTAAATTACTTAATATGTATGTATTTCATTTGTCATAAAAGTAAGTTCACTTTTTTTTAAATTTTTTAAAATTACTATTCGCCTACTTGTATTTAGAATAAACATAATGCTTTTAAAACACATTTAACAATAGCATTCAATTCCGATGTAAAAATGGGAGAAGTGGGGGGAAAAGTGATGCGGACTCCCTACAAGGTACTAGCTGGATACTAACTGAATACACGTACAACATTTCAGCCCTCTAGGTTTCCTTATGGAGTCTCTAGACATGTTAGAAAACAAGCAAAAAAATTAAGGAAATATTGGCGTAAAAATCGTGGGGGTAAGGGTTAAAAGTTGAAACCTCCAAAAAACAGTGTCTGGCTATTAGCTTAACCTGTACACCAAATTTCAGCCTTCTAGGTTTATTTGGGGAGATTTTGACCCGAACGAAACTGTTAAAAAACAAGAAAAATCATGTTCTTTTGGGTATAAAAATGGTGGGGGTAGGGGTTAAAAGTCGAGACCCCCAAAAGGCACCCCCTTGATACTAACTCAATCCGAATACAAAATTTCAGCCCTCTAGGTTTATTCGGGTGACCTGTGCGAGTGGTACAAACTTCGAAAACGTCGAAAATGCATGAAATTGTAGCTTAAAAATGAGGGGGGTGGGGGTAAAATATTAAAACCTCCAAAAAGCACAACCTAGGTACGAACTTTATCAACACACCAAATTTCAACCCTCTACGTTAATTCTGGGGGGCTGGGGGCCTGTTAGATCCAGCGAAAATCGTTTTTCCCCCCTCTACTCCCACCATATCATCCTAGGAAGCTGAATTTTGGATATGTTGTAGATAATTGACCGAAACATTATTTAAAACCGGTTTGGAAAAGTTTTATTGCTTTTCCGCCCCCCACCACCCCCTTAAAGGTCGGGTCCGAAAAAAAATTTGCCCAAAATTTGACCCCACTTTGATAGTATTGTTGTGCATCGGAATAAGCCCCACTTACCAAATTTCATCTCTTAACTTCCATAGGGGGGCCCTACACATATTAAAAGGTTGCGGGAAAATATATATATATATATATATATATCAGACATCTTTTTTTTTTACATAATCGTGTTCTACGGGTCCGAAAACGGATAGCGCCCCTGGTCTCGCCTCTCGCAGCTCTTATCGTATAGACTGTATAAGTCTAATTTTTCGGAGAAAATTCGACTAAAAAGCTACTAGCTGCAGCCTATAGTTTTGAACAAAACACGCATTTGAAATTTTTTATTTTATATGTCTGTTAATGCAGAACTTCCCAAACTTTGCGGTTGTTTCGCTAAAAAGGGAATATAACGTAAATTAATCAATGTTTAATATAAACAGTTTTTTTTTTGCTCGTAATTTATATTTTTTCGGAGAAAATAAAGAAATATGAGAAAATGAGGAGTAGTTCTCGGTGGAGAAAGATTTTTTTTGTTCCTTAGTTTATTTGCTTGGGAATGTTTTATGATTTTATATATTTTTTAACTGAATGTTTTTTTTTGGCTGTTCATATATATTTTTGAGAGAAAATTTTCAAATCTGGTTCGAGAGGCGCCAGCGGACATGATTTGTACCTTAGTTTTGAGCCGAGGGTCTAAAAAGCTTGGGAATACCTGTGTTAATGTATAGGTAATATTTTTTATTACTCATTCCGGAGACGTACTAACTTGGCGTATACACAAAATAGCTGTTTGCCCACTGTACTCTTCTCGCATACTTTTTTGCGTGTGGAAAGTGACTTTCCACACGCAAATTGACAATAAAACATGCAAAATTTAATCAAAACACGCAAAGCCGCCTCTTAATTTTTCATTTAATAAATATTTCATAATTATTTCTATAGAAACCACCAACAAAGTAATTTAAACGATAATTAATTCAGAAAAAAGACGAACGCTTAAAAATATTATTTTAAAAAGTAATAAAAATGTCAAAAATAGTGATAATAATAGAAAAAAGTATGTGAAATTCGTAATAAAAAATAGTATGTGCAACTCGTGCGGGATTGTCGATTGCCCCTTTCAAGCGAATGAGCGCACTCACTACGTTCGTGCGCTCAACTTCGCTTTCGTGTGCAATCGACAATTTCCCGCCTTATTGCACAATATACTAGTATATAACTCGACAACTGCTCAATACTTCGTTTTCAAATTTTAACTGATGATTCTTGGGATATCAAAAAAAATTACGATTGTTTCCTGCAACCCTAAATAACCCCTTAGTATATAAATACAGTCTGTCACAGCGTCGTCTTCATATTTAAAAGAAAAATTATTATTTCTCAAAAATGAATAAATCGATTTAAAGTAGGTACACTAAAAGCACTATTACGCATTTACTTAGTAAGTTGTTCAGACTTCATTATTTTCTAGAATTTGTGGGCACCATTTTGGTATACTTTTTATAAAATTTTTCGCATTTGTTACGGTAACGACCGCCAGAGTGTTCGAATGTGGCGGCACACCTGTTTTAATAAAAGATCAAATATATTTGGCAGAAACCCATGTGTAAAAACACGCTTCGTCAGTAAAAATTACATTACTCCAGTCACGATTCAAATTTTAAATAACCCACAAGCGTCACTTTTTGACATGCTCCGATTTGAGGAAAGATTTCAGCATCGTATTACGCCACGAAATATTTGCTTCGTTTAGTCGCCTATTGAGAGTCATTATGCTAATATTAACTTCCTTTTTAGCCAATAACATTTGTCCTTGTCGCATTGTTAAAGAAGGCTTTCGTTGAAATAACTTAAAAAATGGTTTTATTTTCTATTTCAGAAGACCTTCGCGTTTTTTCTTTCTTGGGAAAATTGTTGACGCTTTTCTGTCTTCTGACTTGTGCATATATTTGGCAACAGCTTTGTAAGTCATTTTAAGTTCTTTACTGTGAATACACCAGAACATTGCCTCAAAACATTTTGCATATGACGCACTCATTTTGGAAATGTTGTATTCTTATCGCAATAGAAAGAAATACTGGCGTCTCAAGCACAATGCGTAGTAGTCCTTCAACGAATGGTACAGTAGCGGAGCTTCCTAATAGTTTTCTCTTGAAACAGTCCATCGGACGCTCTTGTGTGACAGACTGTATGTAATTTCAAAAGTATTTAACATCTTTTAAAAATTATTATTGCCGTGATTAATGCGAAGAACGCTGTCACTGGATGTGACTGACAATCGCACACGACGAATTTATTATATTATTATAAAGCTATGAATAGTTATGATCACATTTTATTGAAAAATGATGATGATAGCCAATGATAGTATTTATTGACAGGAAGTCAATTCAATATAGAGAAGATAAGAGATGAAGATTGTTTTCGCAAGTAATATAAATTTGTACATATACATATGTATGTGTAATTAAATAATTACAGAATTATAAGTTATTACCCTGTACTCAAAAAAATTGGTTATAAATCAACCTACACCGATTTTTATTTTTCATTAATTTCACATATTTTTATATATTTTATTAATATCATTGATAACATAACTATGTCAACTTACATTGTATGTGACATTTGGGCAAAGGCGCTTGTTTATCAAACTTATAAGAATAACTAGCCGTACCCGCGACGTCGTTCGCGCAAAGCATTGTTATAAACTTAATGAGAAGTATACGAGGTGTGTTCAAAAAGTAAGGTGACTTTTCAAATTTCTCGGGCTACGTACATTAGTTTTTCGATTTTTTTATTTTATTGCGTTAATACACTCGTCCCGAACATATGTTCGCAGTTTCAGCTATATAGCATTCTTTGTTCATTTGTGAGAGGCATAAAGGTTAGAAGTGTTTGGTGTGCTCGGCGATTTTCTGCTGTCAAAAAAAAAAAAAAATGGATCAAAGGATTTGCATCAAATTTTGTGTGAAAAATGGAATTAAGTACTCCAAAACACTCAAAATGTTAACAGTGGTATACGGTGAGTCTACTCTGAGTAAAAAAAATGTTTATAAGTATTACGAGCTCTCCCAAGAAGGACGAGAAGATGTCAATGACGAACCTCACTCTGGACGCCCCAGCACGTCAAGAACTGATGAAAACGTTGAAAAAGTGAAGAAAATGGTATTGGGAAATCGTGGAATCACCATTAGAGAAACTGCTGAGTATTAACTTGAATTCATACACCGTATGCGAGAAGCGATACGAAAAAAAAACGTCCGGAATTCATGGGAAAACAATTCATGGCTTTTTCATCACGATAACCACTTGCTCACTTATCGTTGCTTGTGCGTGATTTTTTACCCAAAAACAACACCATCATCATGCCTCAGCTACCATGTTCACCGGATTTAGCCCCTGCGACTTTTTTCTGTTCCCAAAACTGAAGAAACTCATGAAAGGATGGAGATTTGCAACGATTAAGGAGATAGAAACTGCATCGCCGGAAGAGCTCAAGGCTATACCAAAAAGTGCATATCAGAAGTGCTTCGAGGATTAGAAAATGCGTTGGCACAAGTGTATTGTATCTTAGGGGGATTACCTTAAAGGGAACAAGATGAATATTGATGAATAAATAAAAGGTCTTTAATAAAAACATAAAGTCACCTTACTTTTTGAACACACCTCGTATATGTATTAAGTGTAATAATTATACAGAACTTGCAAAGAATAATAATTTTTGTGTAATGCATGCACGTGCTCAAAATGGTTTTTCTATTTTTCCGTGGGAATGAGGAATTTTCCCGGAGTAAAAAGTATCTAAAATGTTGACCCAAGTAATAAGTTATCACCACACCAAATTTCATCAAATAGTTTTTGTGTAATATGTGCACATGCTCATAATAGTTTTTCCATTTTCCCCTGGGAATGGAACATTTTCCCGGAGTAAAAGGTGTCTTAAATGTTGGCCCAAGTAATAAGTTATCACCACACAAAATGCGTCCAATAGTTTTTGCGTAATGCGTGCACATGCACAAAATGGTTTTTCTATTTTCCCGTGGGAATGAGGCATTTTCCCGGAGTAGAAATTATCTTAAATGTTGCCCTAGATAATAAGTTACCACCACACCAAATTTTATTAAAATCGGTCCAATAGTTTTTGCACATGCTCAAAATGGTTTTTCCATTTTCCCGTGGGAATGAGAAATTTTCCCGGAGTAAAAAGTATTTTAGATGTTGACCCAAGTAATAAGTTATCATCACACCAAATTTCATTAAAATCCGTCCAATAGGTTTTGCGTGACGCGTGAACAGACAGACACAAAAATTCTAAAAATCGCTGTTTTGGTATCTACATCGATAACTATTTATATATATATATATATATATAGAGTACCAGTACAATTTTCCAAAAATATTCCATGTACAGAAATGGTCTCGTTATAATTTTATTATATGTATAGATACCCCTCTCGTAGCATCCTGCATAACATAACGAATTTCCCTTTATAAAAATTAACTTTTCTCGGTAAACAGTTTATATAGGATTTTAAAACAAATTTCTGCCATTCTTGAACTCAAGTCGCACCATGACGATGGCTGTAATTTTCGACTCGTAAATTCTCTAAAATCAAAGATTTGGTTTGTTCATTTATTCATACTTACCCCCCCCCCCCAAAAAAAAAAAAAAATTAAAATAATCTGAAGATTTGATTCATAAGAGATTCAATGGAGATCCTTCTAAAAAAATGTGGACAACGGGGTTTTATAAGGAAAATGTGAGAAAACTATCGCCAAAAGTACACATTAATATTAATTTGGTGGGTTTAAATGAACAACTCAAGTGGATTTGGACAGGCTGTAATAACTAGGTATCGGACATTTTTCGGATCAAACAGCATTCGTGTTTTGTGTATGCAAGTATATCGTACTTGATGTGACTAATGTGAATAAAAACGAATAGATATTTTGATAAAACATACATATAGATACAGCTCACACGCATTATCTATCTATTTGCCTGCATATACAAAACACGATGTTGTTTGATCCGAAAAATGTCTGATACCTAATAATAACATCAATATATAGTATGTTCTAAATCTTTTAGCATTAAAATAGTTAAAATTCTAAATCTCAAAAGAATAAAAAATTTCAGAAAAAAAAAACAATTGTGAAATTTTCTTTTAGAATCTCTTTTCATTGATTTGATTTTTCAAATTTTCCTTAAAAGTTGAATTTTGTCGAAATAAGTTATTTGTCATTTAATCTTTAGCAGAAAGTTTTTATTTTTTCAATTAAGTGTTGGTTTTCGGTGTTTTTTGCAGATTTCCCATTAGCTGCATGTAAAAAAAAAAACAGTGTTTAAAAGTTTTAATCTAGTAAATTCTAACGTCAGGGCCGTGGAGAGAAATGGCGGGCCCCCGCGAACAGAGGACATTTCCTAAAAAAATAAGTGACGAGCAAAAAAAGCTCCTTTTATTTATTATTTCCTGGGCCCCTGCCGACCGCTACGGTCCCCCCTTCCAGTATGGGCCCCGGGGCTATAACCCCGGCTACTCCACCTTCTCGCATCTTTACACAAAGAGTGAGGTAACTGAAGGATCAATACCTGCATATCCATTAAAATTCTACATAAACAAAAATTTGGGGGTCAAGTCTACCCACACTGTCAACTTACCATTGGGTGTCCTTAAAGACTAGAGACTACTGTACATAAATAATTCTTTTTTCATTTCAGGCGATTTCTCCCCTTGGCCACCGATAGAGGCTTTGCCTCTGCACTATACCGGGGGCTTCGCCTTCTGTACCTAAGGGTGGGGGCTCCACCCTTATCAAACAAACGATAACATCATTTGTTCTCAAGATATGTGAGACAAAATATATTTCAAAAAAAGTTTTTTATTTCGTTTCTTTTTTTTTAATTTTATAATAAAATACTGACGTTTTTAACATCAAGGAAGGTTCTTAGGCCATTATCTAATAATGTTATGGTAAAAAATCCATATAATGTATGTTATCTTAATAAAGTTAATTCCGTTTTTTTACCACAAAAAACAAACCGCTATCCGAATTTGCTGAAAACTTTATCCGGTCTTTATTTTTTGATTACGCATCTAATGAAATTAGTCCGGAGTTGACATCATTATTTGTTCTCGAGATATGCGAGACGAGAAAAAATTCACGAACGAACGAACGAATGAACGAACGAACTAACGAACGCACACACAGACATCACGCTAAAAACGATGGATTCGGATTCTAGTGTAAAAATATGTAAAAATTAGCGATTTGTAAAATCGGACCTCAACTAACATTAAAACGTACCTCAACGATCAATTTTTGTTTCCCCAACGCTCCCACCATTGACCTAAGTATTCAAATTAACACTTTATAGTTCGTTCACACAACATATAGGGCAACATGTTCGGAACAGAACAACCTTAGAAGCTAATCACACATGTACATGATGTTTCTGCGAACGAGTGTTGGTCGGTAACATTTCTCTGTGCGATGATTTTTCTAAATTTTTAATTGCTTGTGTTTTTAGCGAATTTCCAGATTGGCGCGTCTTGTTTATACTTTTTTATCACTTTTGGGTTATTTTATATATATATATATATATATATATATATATATATATATATATATATATATATATATATATATATATATGTATATATATATATATATATATATATATATATATATATATATATATATATATATATATATATATATATAAATTTTATTTAATTTAAAAATATTGTCGGCTTTTGAGGAAGTTTATTGCGCAGACATGTGAACATTAAAGTTTTAGTTAAAGTTTTAGTATAATTTAATAATGCTTTGGTATCTCGTGAATTTTCTAAAATAACATTTCTTCTTCTTCATGAGAAGGGTATTTTTCTAACGTTTGGTCACTTTGTTAACGAGGCTGTTAGGAGATGAATTCAGTTTTCAACTGCTTTTGTATTTGAGCACAAGTAACGAATTGAGCTAAATTTACATTTTCATAAATCTTTTCTCCCAAATGGCGCATAGTTGTAAAGCGAGTTAAATCCAATTTAAAGTGTAAATATTAAATTTATTCCGGTATGACTCTTCCAAGTTTTATTCCAGGGAATCTTTTCCCAAACTTCAGTAAAAATTTCCAGGGGTCACCTATAAGTTATGAAATTTTTCTGGGCCACCTTTTTTGACATATAGAGTAAAGAATCTTTACTTTACACATTAAAGCCCACATATGTATATATGCATCCAGTTACAACATAACAAAAGGCAATTATATCTAATGAAACCAGTAATTTGAGGTATAAAGTATACTTTAGAGTCCCATTCAGGGTAGTGAAATATTTATATATTGTTATATTATTAATATTATTATGTCATTGGTCCAATCCAAGGATAAAAAAAGTATATAATAAACTAACATAAATATGCCGACATTATTTCCTGTGCCACACCTTCCAAACTATACAATTTACATGGAATTCATAATATAAACTGTTTGATTTATGTCCATCGCTTTTTTCACGTAGATTTTCACACAGTAATTATATTTAAAAAATATTTGGTGATAATTAATCGATTAGTCCAAGCGTTGACCGAAAATTTTTAAGCGCTATCGAAACGATTCAATCAGAATACAGAATGTCCTTCATGATTTTGATCAAATTCTTTCAGCAATTTAATTGCTGACATAATTTGTGCCTATGAATTACACCCGCGGTTTGGCGCAAATTTCTACCATGCTTTGTTTGAAGTCATAATTGTTTTATTTTCTAGAGCAGGGGTCGGCAACCTTTTTTGGATGGCGGGCCATTTTTAAAAAAAAATAATTTTTAGCGGAAATAATTTTTCAATGTAGTATGTGGCTTAAGTAGGTTTTTTTTAAGGAATTTTCGAATCAAAAATTCAGCTATTAGAATCACTGTCTTGACGCTACTCGAGCCCGGAACTATGATAGAAATAATTTAGTTTGAAGTCTCTAGAAGCCAAAATTAACATTCACTAAAATTTATATTATTCTCGCACGAAAAATCCTAATTTTACGAAATTTGGTAAAAATATTGGTTGTCCAAAAAGTCAGACACGTCCCATGCCCGGAATGGATTTTTAGGCATTTTTGCCTAAAAAATTTTTGTGGAAAAATGAGTTTTTTGCCCAAATTTCTTCAAGTTTTTGCCATATTTTCTTACACCGTTGGAAAAAGCGGAAAATAATCACATAAAAAGGATTTTTGAAAAGTAATTCTATGTCAAGTAGTTTCCGAGAAAAACTAATTTTTGTAAACGGGCATTCGCTATATTATGCAGGATACTGCGACAGGGGTATTTTCTTTTTTTTAACACAAATTAATATAAATATTATTAAAAATCAACATGAGAAAAAATTTTTAGTACCAATTTTATTTACATGTTATAAAACATCGGAGAACAAGAAAAGTATAAAGTATAAATTTCGAGTTCCCTTGTTAAAAGTACCAAAATTATTTCTGGTCTTATACGTATATATTTATTTATTATTATTACCATAATTTTGCATTACCTATTAAAAAAAATATCCATTAAAAATTCTTCGTCTGCAAAGTGTAAAGATCAAGAATTTGTAGATATTTATTAATAGCAATCTCCTCAAATTTCTTATATATTGTCTATATAGACTTATTTACACCAATTTATATTTTGAGTATTTATCTTATTTTTATTTTATCGGCGCTCTTAATATTTTTGCAGTTAAAGTTCGTGTGAGATAAAAATTATAATATGCCAGTGACGTAATTTTACTACAGTTGTTATATGTCGCAGAAATATTATAAAAGTCCATTTACTACTAATAAGCTTAAGGCTAGAAAGATTTAATAAAACAAATAAGAGCCTTAAGCCCTTATCGCATACAAAGTCATATATGGATTCTAAGCTTTACTATTTTTTTTTCAACATACTAAATTTTTTTTTTTTAAACTAATGTTAAATCCTAACTTTATACTCCTTCGAGTAACGGAACGTAATTTTGGTTGTCTTTGGTAAGTGTGGGTTGTCAAATTATTTGAAGTTATGTTCAGAGTGTCCGACCGTTACAGTGCCATTAATTGGTGCTAATTTTATTTGTAAAAACTAAACAATAAAACGGTAAGTACTAAAATCAAAAATTTTCAAAACACATTCTTTATATATTCAAGAACGTGGAATAATTGTGATTCGTGCGTGTTTTCTTGTTTCCTTCGATTTTTGGCGCTTATTTTGAAGTTGCCATATTTGGCTTCGTATGTGTTTAATCCAAATTATTATTGGGCATATATGTCTTCATATCGCTTTTATGGTAGGTACATCCCAGCATGTCAATTATATTCCTGGTGATGGCTTCGTGAGTGACAATGATTTTGCTTCTGATTCCCCAGTACTCCCACCAGCCAAGGCAGTCCATCAACTTTGGTGGCCAGAAAATGTACTGCAACAAGCGGAAAAGGTACTCCATCTAGCCTGCCTGGCTCACCTATACTCATTGAAAAACTCCAGCTAGGCATCAAGACCTCCCTTTGAAATCTGTGCGATCAGATAAGGTGACCATTTCCCCGAATGGACAAAACTAAATTGACAATTATGTCAAAACTGCTCAAAATTCCGTTCATTCGCCAAATGTGGAAAGTGTCAAGTTTATTTATGTTACAATGGCAAATAAAATTACATACAGATTTTCATAAAATATAATTGTATTTTTTATTTAACGCATACGAAGTCATATATCGATTATAATTATAATACTAAAATGCATACGAAGCCATATATGGCTTGGTTAAGTAATTTCTAAACAATAAGACTTAATTTTTTTTCTTAATTTGACTACTGAAATAAAAGAAGTGAAAGACATTTTCAGTAAAAACAATTTTTTCTTCACCTCCTTCATAATGCATGCAATAAGGGGTTAATATTATTAAATATACAACAATATTTTTTTTGGGGTATATAAATTTCACAAAGAATTTTTTCAACCTTCTCCCAAATTGCGTGGACTAGCTTTATAGAAGGATGGACATAATGAAACCAATATCTTCTATTTCATAGCTTTTCTTTATTAAAATTGCCAAAATATTTTCGATATGTTTAATATCATCTTCAGTGGCTAAACATCAAAAAAAATTTACAACGTAATAATAAACAATAACATCATTTTTATATATTTACAATTCTTCGTTAACTTATACTATTATTTTTTTTTTAGGATAATGAAACCAATATCTTCTATTTCATAGCTTTTCTTTATTAAAATTGCCAAAATATTTTCGATATGTTTAATATCATCTTCAGTGGCTAAACATCAAAAAAAATTTACAACGTAATAATATATACAACCAATATATTATACAACCGACTGTCGTTAATTCGAAACTCGAGGGACTATTAAAATATTACGAATTATAGAGAGGTTCGAATTATCGCAGGCAACAATTTTAATTTCTTAAGCATTTGCGATGAATGAACTTGAACTTGTTTCAAAATGTACTTACAATCTTTCTGTCTCTTTCTCTTTGCAACTTTGAATTGTCGAGTGTTTGACGCCGATGAGTTCGAATTATCGCGTCGTTTTGTTACGTAGCAATGATTTTTTCGTTCGAATTACCAAATGCATAAAAATGTATTGATTTAGTTCGAAATATAAAAAGATTTTGTAAGGAACTCGTGATAACTTTGAATTATAGAGAGGTTCGAATTATCGCAGGTTTGAATTAACGAGAGTCGACTGTACTTTAATACTGATTCCCAAGTTACTATAATTCAGGATAGTATTCATATATACAGTGCTAGATTTACACCAGGGGCCCACGGGGTTGGTACCCAGGGCGGCAAAATTTGGAATACCATGTGGCAATTTGGCGTTGTTTATTTTTTCGTCACTTATATTTTGTAGGAAAAAGTTAAAAAGTTAAAGAAATGCTTTTTTGCTCTTCTTTTGGTTTTAGGGAAAAGTTGATCTGATTTTTTCCCAGGGACGACACTTAGGGTAAATCCAGCCCCGTAAATACATCTGTATACATAATCTAACAGAATATAATATTAGGTATAACAATTATACACACATCTAAACTACAATATAAAAATTTGCCAAGTGCGTGCCGGACACGCATTATCACAGTCACGTGGTCAATAGCTAATTTTTAACAATTTTTAGGATCAAATGTAGGAAATTTAATAGTACGTACTACGTATTGACGGATTATTACGAGAACCACGTATGTCGATTTTGCACTGGTTTGAGATAATTGACCGAAACATTATTTTCAACCGGTTTGGAAAAGTTTTATTGCTTAGTTGCCGCTCACCACCCCTTTAAAGGTTAGGTCGGATCAAAAATTTGACCCTACTTTTATAGTATTGTTGCTCCATTTTGTCAGCCCCACTTACCAAATTTCAGCTCAGTTCGTTCATAAGGGAGCCCTACACATGCAAAAAGGAGCCACGAATTATATATATGTATATATATATATATATATATATATATATATATATATATATATATATATATATATATACCGGTATATATATATATATATATATATATATATATATATATATATATATATATATATATATATATATATATATATATATATATATCTTTTCTTCAGAATCGTGTTCTCTACGGGTCCGAAAATGGATAGCGCCCCCTACTCTCGCCTCGTTCCGTTCTTATCGTATAAACTGTTCTAATTTTTTCTGTGAAAAATTCGACTAAACGACTAAGCACTTCTGTGTCGACCCTCGTATGGTTAACATACCATTAAATTATGACATAATTTGAAATTTGGAGATATAAGGTTTTGTTATTGTTAAATAACTTTCATTCTGATAAATAAAATAAAATGAGATTTTTATTAGCCTATGACCGGTATAAGATGATTCTAAACATTTATATCTAATTATCTCAAAACAGTGAAAAATCGGCATACGTGGTTCTAGCAGTAAGCCGTCGATACGTACTATTAAATTTCCTGCATTTGATCCTAAAAATTGTAAAAAATTAGCTGTTGACCACGTAACTTTGATAATGCGTGTCCGGCACGCACTTGGCGAATTTATTACTATCATTATTATTATAGTACCAATTTATAAAAAAAGAAAGATAATTGTAACCAAACTCTTTTGTATACGCGGATGCTTAAAACAAAATAAAAATTCTAATTCTAATTCTATTAATTTTTTTATTGAATTATTGAATTAATTTATTCATTCATAAGTATTACTTCCACTGTAATTATGAAAACTTTTAAAGTAACAGAGAATTATCTAATTTTGTGAGATACGAGGTACTGCATTCAATTATGTCAAAATAGTAATTCTAACACATGGGCAGTATTGCCGTCTACCGTAGAAGACCATTAGATAACGACACAAAAATAGACCGATATAATACACGTACCTATATTGTATACATATAGTGCCATCTCGTTGCGTCGATATGTAGGTCTAATTGTGTCGGTATAATATCGATTTAGGTATGTTGGTATGTATGGATTTTAATGAGATATATCTTACCATCACGTGCTGCCACCAAAATCAGTCCAAAAACGATGGGTCATTTTTTTAACTAAAAATAATTCAAGAGCAAACATACTACAACGATTTAGTGGTGCACTGATAATGTACGTTTGAATGAAAAATATCTCACTGCCTAACTTTTTTTAGTGGAAAGCGCCACCGATGTGTATAGGAAATTAATAATCACTTATGAAGACTTATGAGTGAATGCATAAGTTACGTGGTTTTCAGGACCACGTAACTAAAAATAAGTTATAAAAATACGTAATACAAATCCTATAGTCCTAATAAATATAGATGTGATATAGATATATAATAAATATAGATGTGATATAGAAATATAGAAGTATATCCTAATAATTATAGATGTGAAGCACTTTGATTCTGGGAGCTAATTCAGGTGGATATCATGAGCACTAAAAACGAGATATAAACAAAGAGAAATTGTTATAAACAAATTAATTTTTTATTTTCTTATAGTAACTGCTGAACCACTGGTCTTAAAGAAAAAGTTTTTCGACAAAAAATATTTCTAACGATGTGAAAAACAACTTTCATCCTTACACGTTTTTAAAAGTTTTAAATTCTTGTTCAAATGCAACATATTGTACGGAACACTATCGGCATAACTACGACTTGCATTTGCCCGATTTTTTAATGTTGTTGTATTGATTTCTTTGAATATATAGGATAAATAACTTTTTAAATTGCATTGACGACCTGTAAACATTGTTTCACTTGTCTATGTGGGTATATTTGTAGCAATGTATTGCTTGAGCCTCAACTCATGGTAGTTTTAAAAGGAAAGAAAAGAGTAACGAGAGCTATTGTTTATAATCTATCTCTCTTGCTTTATACACCAGAATGATATAGACAGAGTTAAATTTTAACCCTAGAACGACAAGTCGGTGTCATACATGACACCTACGTTTTTTGTTTCAGCGCTGTAACTTTTGATAATGTAGAAGTTGACAATAATCTAATAAGTTTCTTTTTTGGTAAAAATTTGAATACCATCTAGACAGATAGACGTTGACACTGACATCAATTAAATATCGATTTGACACACTAGAACCGGTGTATTATAGGTATCATTTATGACACTCACTTGCTAAATTTGTCCCATAACAGAGCCTTGTCGTTCTAAGGTTAGCTATGGCAGCCTTGTATCGAGCGCCTTCAGTTCACAGACAAGCAATATTTACATAACATACATATTCTTAAAAGAACATCCTATAAATTTATATGACATTCTCATTTCTCTTATTATTATCACAGAATAATCAAAATCCCATCAATAAAATCAAATATGGGTAATAAAAATAAATTCCCATAATGTTTATAATTAATATAATATTGTGGTTTAATCTTATAAAGTAATTTGCCGTATTGGTAAAATACAGCATTTTTATAAATAAGTCATACGTAATGGTAAAATACAGCGTTTTATGTAATAACCTTAAAGTGTCTGTATTGGTAGGAATACGAATACCTCATGAATGTTGGACTTCTAGATAGAAATACATAACCCAATAGGATTTTCTATTAAGAGCCAACCAACTCATTCAGGTTATAAAGGAAAAACTGGTTTATTACACCCTAATTTCGTTGAAACTTACTTCTGTAAAAGGTTCCAGCATGGCGTTTCGAGATGCACAGTAACCGCCCTGTCAGTTATTGTCAGTAATGCCGGAGTTCGGAGGGAGACTAGATCGGAGCTGTCTGCGTCAGTGTCAGCTGTCAATTGATTGCTGAGTAGAAATAGCAAGCAAGAAGTTAATCGGGCCTGCTAGGGAGTGAGTAACAATAATTAAGGGGCTTGACTATACCTACGACGAATGAAAATGGTAAAAAACTATTTCAACGACATGCGGGAGTTCTAGTGGAGCACCAACTGATGATAACCACACAACCAACGGGAATGAAGACGAAAGCATTCGTAAAACATATACATGCGGTCGAGAATTCGAATTTCGTGGCTGACTATGCTTCTGAATACTACCCCTAAAGTTTCCCTTCAGAGTTTCGGATAAATATTGGAAAAATAAATTACATCATTTTCATACTTGTACCAAACTTTTTCTCATCTTTAGTCCAGTTTCTAATGGCGCAGTAGGATTGGTAGGTAGACAGATATCCAAACCACTACTTTCTAACAGAGGTGCGAAAGTGAAGCGAAAACGTAGCGGATCATTCGGTTAGCTTTCGTATGGCTTTCGTGTAGTATACCTGTCTGAATAATAGGACCGGATACGAACCGAATCCATGTCATTTTGATGTTAAAACAACATGCTACACCCTGTTAAGTTATGCTAAATCAATCCAATTGGTAATATAAAAAAAATAAAATTTAATATATATATATATATATATATATATATATATATATATATATATATATATATATATATATATAAAAGAGAAATACCACTGACTGACCTATCACAAAATCTCCAAAACTACAATACCTACAAACTTGAAATTTGGCATGTAGGTGCCTGTTAGGTCGTAGGCGCTCGCTAAGAAAGGGTTTTACAAAATTTTTTGTATAACCGTCGAAATTTACGAAAAACTGTAAAATATCTTTTTTTTATTACTGTATATAGCAATCTGTGGCCAATTTATCAAAAAATTATACAATTTTTAAATTGTTGCTAAGTGTTTGGAAAAAAAATAATTTTTGTCATTTTTAAGTATTAATAAATATTTCTATAGATATCACCTAAAATATTTTTACCTATGTCTACTATGAAATTACTTATTTACTGTACAATATACTATTTTCAAAAAATTTAAATAAATGGTTTTGATGAATTTTGACTAAATGTTACACAAACCCTTTTAAAATCTCGGAATACATAAACGACAGTTTAAAATTGATCCCCAGGAGTCTGAAGCAATAAAAATTACGCAAAACTAAATGACCAAAAGTACTCCACTCCTAAAAATCTAAATAAGTATGGTTGTCTACAGAAAAGTCACAAGTTGTTAAAATTAGGCACCTATATTTCTGAAATAAGAATACGGCTACGCTGGAGTCGTTTGACGAGCAGAGCAACTTTCAAAAATTGGTTCATTGGTGGATACGTGATAACCTATATTCTAATATAGACTATTCTAAAGTAAACGGCTGGACGAATCTCTACGAGATTTTGCTGAAATAGTATTGAGATCCTAAAAAATGAAAGCTCTCTAGAATGGATGGATCTTTACCAAATTTTGCTAAAACATTACTGAGGTCATGAAATAAACGAATGTGAAGTTGAAATGACCCCCTAGGGTGCTGAGGACCCAAAAATGGTCGAATGACAATAATTCTGATATGGAAGAAATTCAATAATAACTATTTTCGTGGAAACGGTTACACAAATCGCGCGAACCAGCGTAAATCTGACGACACCGACAAATTTCATGCGAACGCTCGATGAACTGATTTCGGTTCATTTCCGTTTCGCCAGTTATGTGTAACGCTTCATTTAAAAAACATGCTCGAACAAAGTTTCGCAAGTTCGCCTGTGTTCTGTTTCGATTCGCTTCCGTTTCATTTTCGCTGCAGTGTGCTACAGGGTAAAGGGGTAAATAAATACACTGTAATAATATAATAAAACACCCTATATAAAAAAAACTTTAATTTCCACAAATCGACCACCGTCTACTACAATGCGGGTCCATGGCAATAATTTCAATGGACTTATAAATCCCACAGAATACGTTTTGATTGTATGGCGTACAAAATGTACATACATATCGCAACCTCGGCAACAACAAAGCCACATCTTATATGGAGTTGTATGTATAGATGTGGCCCTCTTGTTGCTGAGGTGCGATATATTGGCGGCAACGCACTATACGTACATTTTACAAAGGAAACAAGACATACATTGTGGGTTGTAAAAAGTTCACACAGATTTTTATATGGTTTATAAGTACAGCTAGACCTTTTTTTATGCGGTTTAAAGAAAATTGGCGATTAAAATGCATAATACGAATCAAAAGCATGAAAAAATAAGAAACCTAAACATTAATTATAATAATTTACTTTGATAAAATTACTTGTTGATAGTTTTTAAGTATTTAATCAGTACATAGCATAAGAATTTAAATTATTGCATCATTAAGTTTCTTTTACAGTGGAAAAATGAAATAAAATGTTCTCAGGTGTAAATTAATGCTATATCTTGTTTAGAAAAGCAACTTTTAAGGAAATCGTGAGATTTTGAACCTTTTGAGTTATGTATTTTCGCCATTAAACTTTTTTTAAGCCGTCCCAATCCACCGCATAAAAAAGTTTCTTTTTTACAATCTGGAACGAACTAGCTTTTTATAGCTATTTACGAAGTTTTTATTGAGTCATCCGGAAAGTTCGTGCCGTTTTTGGTGTAAATGGCCGAAAACTGTGGATTTTAAATGCTCAAAAGTTGCCGCTAATTCTTGACAGTTTGCCGCAGGTTTCGCTTTATTCCTTGACGCTTCGTTTCATCGTCAATACACACAGGCCGACCGAAGGGAGCTTCATCTTCCAAAAAAAATTTCCGTTTTGAAATCTAGCAAACCACTTTCTACAAGTACTATCAGAAAGCGCATCGTCACCATAAACACTAAAAATATTTCTCGTTTCGTGAACTGCAACCTTCTTTAAACTCGTATAATATGGCTTGATGTTTCTTGATGCCTATAAGATCGCTCATTAGCACTGACAAAAAGAAGATTATTTAAACACTGAATAAAGATTTGTGAATTTATGATACATATTATGTATGGTTCATTTCAGTTAAATTTAACCATGCTTCGTAACTTTGAATTTAAATAATTTCCGTTTTCTTGGCTTTATCTCTTTTATTATTTCATTTATGTAAATTTTAAATTTGCAGTTTATTTTTAGAAAAGAGTAGAAGATCGATTTGTTTCGAATATAAGAATTATTTAATTTTTTAACGAAAACTCATGATCAATTTTATCTGAAAAGAGGTATACAAGCAACATTATCGGCTTAACACTAACATGTTACATGTTTCGTTTGAGATTACTACTTGAAAAATATAAATTCATCCGAGCGGCTCCGAAAATGGCACAAACTTTCCGGGTGGCCTAATAATTTTTTTTTTTTTTTTTTTGGGTCATTTTTCATATCCACCGCACAAAAAAAGGTTCGGCTGTATTATGTTGTGGAGCTATGGTATGGTAGGCACAGTCTGGGTTACATGTTTATAAACATTTATTACTCATACGGTCATACCGTCATCATACCCAACCACTGACGCACTGACTACAAACTTTATTTTATTATTTTTAGCATTTGTTTATATTATTTTAATGTATGTAAGAATGTATGTTTGTTTGTATGTTTGTGGCGATCACTATTGTTTTCTATTGAAAAAAGTACTTAAGGTTGTTGGTCGATAAAACGATCTTTTCAAAGGGTTTTAACGAAACTTCTCTAGATATTTATTTAATCCAATACCAATAATACGAGCCCTTACCGAAAAAAAAATTTACCACCCCAATTTTGAGAAAAACGATTTCAAAGTTTTGTAATTTTAACTAGTGATGAGCAAAATTAGTCTTGGTCTTGTAGTCTTGTCTTGGTCTTGCATTTTTGCAAGACCAAGACCAAGACTATGTATATCAAGAGCAAGACCAAGACCAAGACTATAAGTATGGCTGCAAGACCAAATACCAAGACTCAAGTGAGCAAGACCAAGACAAAAACAAGAAAAAAGCAAGACTCTTGTTAAACTATTTAAATAGTTTGAAAGTATAATTAATACCGTAAAGAGAGAAAATTCTGAGTTTAGAAGGAAAAAATTTGCTAATAAAAAAATGCAAGAAAGTGCAAGATTTTTAGCAATACCGAGACCAAGACCAGACCGCGACTCAAACTGCTCTAGCAAGACCAAGACCAAGATTCTTCATAAATGCAAGAACAAGACCCAAACCAAGACTCTATTTTTTTTGAATAAAATGAAAACACGTCAAAGGAACTTGATAAAAATTTAATATGTTATTTAAGACAAAGTTACAAACCATATTTAATAGGTAACAAATAAAAATTATTGACCACGCTGTTTTTGAAATATAATTTAGAAACATCATTTTACAACGTTCTTACAACCCTTTTTCAACAATTCTTTTAAATTGCTACAACATAAGTGAGCGGAAATTCAAAAAAACAAGTGGTATACAAATATAATAACTGAAGAATATTAATACATTATTTAATTTTTTATAAAAGAAAATTTTTTCGCTGAGATATACTTGTATACTGACTATCTCGAGCTACTACTTAATGTTTGAAAACTACAAACAAATAGTATTTAAAATAGTTTGAAAACTACAAAAAAATAGTATTTAGGTACCTAAGGTCTTACATAGTCAAATGTATGTGCTTTGATGAACATCTAAAGACAAAAAAGTCATACTTTTCATATTATTACTTCCATAATTTGGAATTGGAATGACTTCAAGCCAGAAGTTCTTGTTATTCTTATACAAACATACTATAATTATACAAATATACTTTACTCTTTCCAGCGCTCTCACCATCAAGATAAAAAAAATTATTTACGAATGTCAGCAGATTAAATTACATTTAAGCCGTATTGCAATCCAAAAGATCGTCACTATAACCCGGCGCCATTACACCAATAAGAGTTTTTTTTGTTGATAAAACTATTCATTGCAACAATACCTGCATAGGTAGGTACTACTTCTCTAACGTAAGGTAATTTACTAGAAAATAACAAATAAAATAAAAAAAATTCGGTCAAGAAGGAATCAGGCTCACACAATTAAGGTTCCGCAGAGTGAGCAAATTCAATAGACCAAATTAAACTTTTTTTATTTATGTACCTATATTTAAACCTTATTCGAATTTGCTTGTGACCACTGAAAAATACGTGACTTATCCCATATTTTACTAAAACACAGTAATATACACCAAAAGATTAGTAAATACTGTGTTGCCTCTTGCTATTTAAAATTATTTTTGTCAGCAACTATTACACTATCGAAAAAGCCTGTAATCTTCAGGAAATCCTAGAAGTCAGGCGAAACGATCATTTCTAGTAAATTTTAACCTATATCATACAAAAAAATACTTGTAGAATCCTTAGAGGTGGCTCTTTCAAATGATACCTCACACGATACCTTAATTAAAACTTTTTTTTGACCCCCCCCCATTTTGATTTAACGCAAGACCTACCCAAACTATGCCAAATTTCAAGTTCCAACGTTACGTAGTTTTCGAGAAAAGCCTCTGTGACAGGCGGACGAACAGACACGAGAGTGATCTTATAAAAATTCCGTTTTTCCTTTTAATGTACGTACCCAAAAATTTTGATAAATATAGGAAACAATTTTACAATCATCATCAATGTTTTTGATTGTTTTCAGTACACGGAGAGAAAATTCCTATAAAAATTACTGTGCTCATACTACAATCGACCTGTATAACAGGCGAACATATCCAATTTTACCGTACAAAAATTGGATATGTTCTCCTGTTACACGTCGATTGTAGTATGAGCACAGTAATTTTTATAGGAATTTTCTCTCCGTAGATTTTTCATATTTTTATTGAGAGGGAGATATTACCACCGACGATGTAGCATAAGCGCAGAATATTTTTCATTTTCTGATGTATTGTTGATCAAGTTAAAAGCAACCATTTAAATTCAAATATACCTTTATTTAAATACAGGCACATTTTTCCCATAAAGTGCTTCTTCATTCATAATAATAATTATCAATATAATAATAAAAATTCTTACATTCCTACATATTGCGATTTTCTTAATCTTGCTACATTATTATTAGACCTACATCCCCACATATCTAAAGAATTCTTTACAGGTGAAAAATTCACATTATTGATACACACACATAGGCACGCACGGACACACAAACACTTACCTACGGCGTATAGTTAAATTTTTGTCCATTCATAAATATGCTGGGAGCATTTTTTTTTTTAATAAGGGCCAAGGAATGTTATTCATAGATATAATAGATTTGTTAAATTTTGTTTATATTTTAATACACTAATGTATGTTTTTATATAGGCGTAGTATACATAATATAGCAACACAAGAGAATACATACAGTGAAAAGCAGTGGCACCAAAACAAATACGGACACTTAGCCCCGATTTACACTATCGTGCCGCTCTCAGTTCGTGCTCTCAAAAACAATGAGTATATTCACAACATCACTCCGATTCAAGTACGGTATCAGTCGCGGTCCAATGCCGCTCTAAGACCAATAACTTATACCGATAGTGTGAATATTTTTTTGATCCCACTCCACTCCGTTTGCACTCAGTCAGTTATTATGAAAAGATATTTTTATTGAACTGAAACCGAACTGGGAGCGTATCGAGGGCGACATTATATAATGTAAATGGTGAACGAATAGGTATCAGCAATGTGATGTGAACACAACAAGATTTTACCGGAGCGAGACTGGAGCGGGAGCGTATCGGTATCGGCATCATAGTGCGGATCGAGGCTTAAGGGGACCACCAGTGTAACCGCCTGAAAAAAGGTGATTTTTGGGAATTTTTAAAAAAAAACTGCTGTATGGAATGTTTTAATATTTTAAGGATACATTCGTTGATATATAATAAATTCAAGATAAAATTTTTGGATAAAAAAATTGAAAATTCAATGAGTTATTTGAGATTTCCAAAGGCTGCAAAAAAAAAAGTTTCCCCACTGCTCCAGTGATAGCGACCTTCACAGTGCCTGAAATCAAAAAAACCAAAAAGGCTATTAAACTAGAAGGTATTGCTCGTGCCATGAACCTCAATCGAAAAAAAAGGTTAAAATTTAACAAAATAGCGGAGTTTTTTTAAAAAAAAAGTTTCAAATTTTACTCGAAAATTTTATGATTTTTGGCCTGCAAAAATTACATTTTTTATTCGATCAGAAAACTGGAGGTTCATGGCACGAAGAAACATATATAAAAGAAGCTCCAATAAGAATCAAATCGATCGGATGATTTATCTTCGAATTATAGCTACAGCCAATTTCAAAAATGTAGTTTTTCTTTACCTTACCTTTTAGTTTTAATCACTGAGAATTTTTACAAAAATTATTTATGATGTACTCCCTATAACGGTCATAGTAAAACTAGATGAGTCGTTTAAATGTGCCAGAGTCTAGCTGTACAACATGTGACTGGCAGCCACGTCCAAAAACTCCCGAACTATTAACCTTCATACCTCAAATTTGACAATACCTCAAAGTTAACAATGAAAATCAGAATCCGCTCTTCGGATGGCTATTTGAGATACTCACTTGAAATTTTAGTATGTTAAAGGTATAGAATATTAAAACAAGTAAAAACAAATTTTCCAATTTTTTCAAAATGTCACACTAGTGGTCTTCCTTAAGACACACATTAAGTCTAAGTTCAACAATAATTAGAGTTTTTCACAGCTTTTGGGATAAAATATAGCACATTTAAATTCACAGCATATAGTACAATTAAATTCCGTAAAAGTTTTGCTCACTGGATATAATGCCCTGAGGGAACACCTTTTTACTATGGGACTAGAAGGGAGTCTTTTTTACCGCAGATGTGGCTTGAAGAACGAATCTTCATCTCATGTTTTATGGTCTCGTGAGATATTATCCCCCTTGAGATGTAAGCAGTGCTGGATTTACACTAAAGGCACGGGGGGCAAGTGTCCAGGGTGACAAAATTTTGAAATCAATGTGGAAATTTAGCGTTTTTTTACAATTAGTTGCAAGAATATGCAAATATATTGGACAATGCCACTGGCACATGTATTGCTAATATTACTATGATGGTAATTACGGGATGATTTGGATCCCAATACCTCCTTTAAAGAATACGGGTTCACCAACAAATTCTGATATTAGTGTGTGCTACTAACCACATGCCACGCCAAAAACTATGCGGTCGTCAGAAACGGAAATTTTATTGGTTTTCTAGAATTTCCCCTAATGACATAGACGAGATTTTTATTACCAAAATATACCTCTATGCAAACTTTCATCTACTTAGCACCACTTTCCCACTTCATTTTCTTTACCTGATTAAAAGTTATGATAAAAGGGACTTTTACTTTGTTTTACATAAAATTGAAGAAATATTTGCCGCCCCAACAATTCTGCAATCGAGGATTAAAGCCCAATCCCCTCGTATGTAAATACGCTCCTGATTTTACGCCTTTTAAAAGCAATGTTTCCGTCATTAACAATCTAAATATTACTTTATGCAATTCAGATTTCATTCAGTAACTCGTAAAATACAAATAGGTTTCTTATTATTTATTATTTCTATAAAACCCACGGTTGAGAAGCAATGGTATAAGAAACACTATAAATATGTTGACCATTTTAACTTACGCCCTTTTAGAAACGAAGATAGCTAATGTCTGCGATGGTTCAAATACTACATCATAAAAAAGGATATGTATATAATCGAAACAGACTAAATATATATCTTATTCTTATTTCCCTAATGCCCTTTAAAGATCATTCCATTTCATATTAGTGGTTTACAGATCTGTGTAATAATTTATATTAATCTTATCTATGTCGGCATTAGATATGTACGTTCCCAGAGGTCTCAGTTAGAGGGTGCCTCGATTCCAGGAATCGAGGTTCGTTTATCCAACAACACTAAGGATCTACGATTTTTTTATCATCTATATACGAGACCGACAAATGAATCTTCTTAGACACACGCAGACCTTTGTAAAATTGTTTGACATACATAAATACACTTACAAAATAATATATCGTTTTTTATTTCATTTTATTATATCCTGGAAAATTTTGTATAATTAAATAAAACTGTACATTAATAAAAACAAGTTCAAGTGACAACTACGAGAAAAGACAAAAAAAAAACATTATTTATGTTTGTAATAAACTAATAAATTTCTTTTATTACGAAATTTAATTAGTATTGTGTTTTAAATGCTTTAAATAATTACAAAAATCACTGAATCCTAGAGTCTTTATTGAGGTAAAATCACCAAATATTGCCACTGCTTTGTTTTGATGATAACTGTGACTTAATTAGGGCACAGTATGTATTTTGTTTGTTTCTATTTACAGCCACTGTCATGACATGACTTGAGCCCGGGACTTGAGAAATTTGCTTAGAGGATTTCAGTGAAAGCCATTTTCGACTTCGACGGTCCTCTAAAAAAATTTACCTATAAAGTACCTGGGGGTAATATGGTCATTTTCTTATATATCGAAAAGTACAAGAAATATATAACCGATGGCACCATTAGTATAGAGCCCATAGACAAGCAAACTAATAAACCAGATGTCGTGGGTACTGTTTTACTGACGCCACTTTGACAGTTAAAAAAGTTCAGTTCTGCAGAAATTTGTGTTCAACTTTGCCGAATTGAATCAACTTTGAACAAAACTCCGTTAGTAAACTTCCCGGATTGTCATGAGGATCGACCTTCTATTTCTTCATTGTCTGTTCAGTCTAGACCTTCAACATCTGCAGGAAATATGGACGAAATAAACAAGTTATCCTTCATAGACGTGATGAAGACATGATCGTGACCATATTTTCTGCACATGATAAAAATATGGCCATTTTCCGTTTTTTTAAGAAAACTGATTTTTTTTAAGTTCTTAATTGTTACCAAAATTTTTGTGCCTTTTTTTTATAATACATTAACAATAAATAGCTGACAATTGTATTTTTTTCTCTCTCCTCCTCTTAGTTTTTATGATAAATTACCTCAAAGCTTAAGGTGCACATATTACCCCCATGTACCTTACGATAAATCTTGAACGAAATATCCTACTTTTACGAGATTTAGTGAAAACGTTAGAAAGGGGAGAAAAAAATCAGCTAAAAAAGATTTTGGAACTATTATTCTAGATAAACTGTTTTCTAAAAAAAATTAATTTTTCTAAACGGAAATTCGCTATGTTATGCAGGATGCTGTGACAGGGGTATTTAGTAGAGACAATGGAAGCCTTTAATAATGACAAATTTATCCAGAACGGGAGCAAAATTCTTGAAAGCACTCCACGTTCTTCACTGTTATATTTGATTTCGCTCCTTCTGACTAATTCCAACGATTAAAAAGAAAAAAAATTTTTAATTTTTGTTGTTCATTACTTACAGTTTTCTAATTTTGATTATTTTAGGAGTAGCATTATTGAAAGTGGAATTATTAAAATTGTGCGATTAAAAATCTCGCCCGGAGAAATTGCTTAATTTCTATTGCTTACTTATTTGTCTATGAAGCCATTAAAAATCTCACTTGGAACGAAACTTTGTGGCGAAGAAAGAAGGACCTATACTTACATTAGATGTACGGGAACAGCATTATTGATAGCTTCTACTGTATAAGTGAGAGGCCCTAATATCATCGCCGAGGTAGCGACGATTTTTTAATTTTTAATTAAGTATTCCTTTTGGTTTCAGTACAACATACCCAACAGTCCGAAAATTTCGTGCCGGTTTTTGGCAAGTCACATTAGATCAGAGTTGAATACCTATATCAGAATATTTGAAAAAAAAAAATGTTCTGCAAGCAGCAAATAAGATATGCGATGTTTGGACTTCCAAAGAGGATTGTATCGAAGTAGATCGTTAGGTGAAAGTTGATGAATTTAAACTTGAACTTCAAAAAAGTCCGAGTGATCAAGAATTTCTTGAGATGATTAGAAAATATCAAAGAATTTAAAAAGTCTAACAATTGTTTTAGAAGTACATATGTAGGGAGCGGGGAGATTGCATGGATGAACACAAAAAAATATCATTCGTATAGCCTTGTTCAGGGAACCATACTTGCTAAAGGATTAAAGTCGTAGGTATATAAATCCTGCAAAAAATGTATACCACTGAAAACCTCTACAAACCTTTCACACCGTTTTTGAAATATTAAAAAAAAAAAAGTTTGGAATACCTATAGTAATATATCAAAAGCTAACCCACACAATTAACTTAATTATGTAATTCTTGTAAAATATTGTGAAAAAATAAATTATCTATCGAAAAATTTACAAGTGCAACAAAATTTTAATATGTATATAGCATTTTTATGTTAATGTAATTATTATTAGCATTTAGATAAAACTTATCACTTGGAAATTTTATCAGAAATACGTACACAAGCATAATTTTTGTCACACCCAGTGTAATAATTATAAAAGATTTTTAAAATAACGTAGTTTTTTTTTAAATGATGGACTGTTTTTGAAATAATTTTCTTAAAAGTCAGCTATCTCCAGAGCAAGATCGATACAACATATTTTTCCATTTTCTAACATACTTTAAATTTCATAATATTGCAAGTCCACAGAAATGAACTTTTCCATCCAGTGAGGTAACGGTCCCCTACACCGACTTTACCCTAGTACTCCCCTCCCCCATTTATACATGCCACTTTAGCTCCTTTCTACGTTCGAAGGGAGAGTAAGTTATGAAAAAACAAAACGTTTAAATAGTATTCTTGTGGCTTGAAGTCACTTCCGTCATAAGCTGAAATAGCATTAAGACCTCCAATAGGTCCGGATCTAGGGGGGGGGGGGCAAACAGGAGCCCCTGCCCCGGGCATCAGTTTCAGGGGGCGCCAAAATCATACTAGGTCGGTCTATATCAAATGGTCTAAAATAAAAGTTGGTTGCACGACCATTTTAGAAAATATTAATATTCTTCCGGTTGTTTCTATTATATGTATGTATTTGAAGTTTTGTGAACAATTTTCACTTTTTGAACATTTTTTTTTTCTTATAGAAGGAATGTTTTAAACCTCGCTTAGTATTTTCTATAAGAATAGCTATACGGGTACAACTACCCATTATGAAACAAGTAACACTATTTCAATTATGAAACTTGTATCCTTTAATTTTTACAAACTTCCGGAAACTGACTTTTTTCCAAATTTTTGAATTTTGCGCCCCTGTATCTCTGATGGGCTGGTGATAAAAATTTGAAATTTGCACAATTTGTAAGTGATTTTGGAGTAGATTTATTAAAATAAACAATCAACTTGTACCTATATTGATCCTTTACAAAACCCTTAATTTTTATCATTGCCGCCACGGGAAAAGTTGGAGTTTTATAAATAAAAGGACTTATATACTTATGAGTTTTTTTGGCAATTTATGTCAAACGTTGGAGAAGGGGGGCGCCATTTTCAAGTTTCTGCCCCGGTTCTAAAAAATCGTAGATCCGGGGCTGGCCTCCAATAAGGAATGTCTTTTCGACCACTTGACCGACCATGTAATTCATTTAAATTTGGACACTTTCTTAAGCATTACAGAAAAGTTTAAAAGCAATTGTTTAATGTTAAATAGAATTCTTGTAGTCTGGAATCATTTCCACTTTTAGCTGGAATAACATTTGATCGTGTAACATGAAATGTCGTTTTCCGACCAGTTGGTCTACAACAGGGGTGGCCAACCCAAATGATCTTACGGGCCACTTTGGAAGCACATCAAAACTCCGCGGGCCGCATATAAAATTATATGTTCCTATATATTATGTATTTTTTTATACATTGGTTTTCACTACCTTGGTCAATGTAAAATAAACATATTTTTTATGTGTGATGAATCTCGCGGGCCAATAAAAATTCTAGGCGGGCCACATGCGGCCCGCGGGCCGCGGGTTGGCCACCCCTGGTCTACAATATAGGTAAATTAGATAAGTATCGACACTTTCTTAAGCATTAAATAAAGTTTAAAAACAATTCTTTAATTTTAAATAGAATTCTTGCAGCTTGGAATAATTTCCACCGTTAGTTGGAATAACATTTGGCCGTGTAATATGAAATGTCGTTTTCCGACCACTTGGCCCGTAATGTAGTTTAGATAAATATGGACGCACTTTTTTAACCATTAGAGAAATATTTAAAAGCCATTATTGAATTTTAAATATGATTCTTGTAGCCTATGGAATCATTTCCGCCATTAATTGAAATACGAATTAACTCTTGTAATATGACGTGTCGTTTTCCGACCACTTAGTCTACCATACGACGTCTCTAGATCCTAGTTGTTGGATGTCAATTAATTGAAAAAGGGACCGAAGAAAATTGTTTATACTCGTTAATTGCGCCTATATACACCAAAAATCCAATTTTACGTAGTAGTCGGTGCAAATTTAAGGGGAAGTACGTAAAATCGGAAGATCAGGGACGTCGGTGAACTTTTGTTTCGGGGGTTGGTAAATATTATTTACCTGAATTTATCTAAAACAATATTATCTTAAGAGACAATTTACACCTAAAATTCCGTTGTGTAGACAGAGGAAATCGAATGTTATACTAATACGCCAAATAGCGGAAGCTAACAAAAATTCTAGAATATTCTACTCGTGAACTAGCAAAGATACCAAAAAACAAACTTCACTATTGAATTGGGCACTAAAAATTAGATTAAGCAGCGCATTTTTACAAAAATTCTAGAATGTTCTATCCGTCAACTAACAAAGATATCGAAAAATCGATTGCACCATTTAATTGGTCATCGAATAAAAGACGGAATAGCAAATTTTGATTAATGTTCTAGAATATTCTATTCGTCAAATAGCAAAAATTGTTTGTCAAAATGGGACATTTGGTTTACATTAGTTTAATTTCGGTTGGACAATTAAGTGGTGGAGTAGATTTGCCTATATCTTTGTTAGTTGACAAATAGAATATTCTAGAACATTTCTCAAAATGTGTTATTTGGTCTCTTTTTTGGTAGCCAATTCAATGGCGACGTCTGTTTTTGAATATCATTGCTAGTTGACGAATAGAATATTCCAGAACATTTGTCAAAATGTGTAATTTGACCTCTTTTTCAATGGACAATTAAATTGTACAATTGATTTTTCAATATCTTTGCTAGTTAACAAATAGAACATTCTAGAATTTTTGTTAAACTACACTGTTTAATCTCATTTTTAATGACTAATTCAACGGTGAAGTCTGTTTTTTGATATCTCTGCTAGTTGACGATTAGAATATTCTAGAATTTTACGTTACTCATTTTGCTTTTGCATTTTGCATATTACGTATATACAGAATATGTGCATATATATCTGCGGTGAAATTTTAAAATTTTTAAAGGCTACGACAATATTACCCTCAGACAATATTACCTACGGCCCTGACTCTAGCTTGGTACGTAAATTTTCACTAACACAAACAAATAACAACATATCTGTGAGAGGAGAACCCCACTAAATCGCTGACGTCACTACGTAAAATCGAAGTACGTACCATTGGATGGCCACTGTAGTATTTTTTAAATACAAATTTAATCAAAAAGTAATAACTTTTATTAACGAGCATATATGGACATTTTCGTTAATTAGGGGCCGTCCATTAATCACGTGATGTTTTTTTTTGAATTTTTTAACCCCCCCTCCCCCTTGGTGATACATGGTGAGGTTTAAGGCTATCCCCTCCCCCCCCGTATATCACGTGTATTTTTTCGTACCTGCAAAGAATCTAATTTTTTTTTAATATTTAACAAATACTGGTATAAGTATCATCTAATTTTATTATAGAAAATTAAACACTACTATAATAACGTTCAGAAGTAGACAGAAAGGTTGCAATTTTTTTTTTTTTTTGATTGACATAAAAATAATAGAAATGCGAAAAACTTTTTTGTACTAATACATGAACATTACTTAATGTACAGTATTTTCGGACCACGGACTAGCAAGACTTTCTTCAACACCAATAACTGGATAAGCATCTTGCAAATCAGTTGTTGGCACAGTGCTTTGTTGAAGATCAACATCGGTTTCATCAAGCCACTCGGCGTCATCATTTTCGCGCACTACGCAGAGAATCTCTCTCGATCTACCGTTCGATCGTCGCGTGAGGATGCGAGAAGGACGAACATTGTGCATCTCTGGACTATTATATTGATAGCGAATCAAGATCACACTACAAGCCGTTTTCGATTTTGTACGCGTTTGACGAAAAAATAAATACATGTAACGCCGCTTTTCGGTTGAGTATCGCGCACTTGCCGAAAAAATTAATACACGTGATATATTACTTTACCCCCCCTCCCCCTTGTGATATTTCGTGATTTTTTATGGGACCCCTCCCCCCCTTTCAAGCCTCACGTGATTAATGGACAGCCCCTTATTGATTATACTCACATACCGTCATAACCATTTAATTGTTTATTAACGACCACAAACAAGATTTTGTTCATCAGATTTCGTGGTTCAGATGAAACGATTACAGAGGCTCGGTGTTTAACTGAATTTAACCAACTTTAAATTACATGTGTCTGTACCTACTTGTTTGTATTATGTTCGTTTTGTCACAAGACACAAAGAAATTCCATCTCCTTTTTGGGGTTCCAAAGAGAAAATGATTGAACTATTGTAACTCTGTCATGTTATAATTTCTACATACTTTTACCAACTACAGGTGTAGATTTAAAATTAATATATGGAAAAAAAGTATTTCTTAATTTCTTGAGATATTTTCCCGTGACCAAAAGTGAGGATGAAAATTTTGGTGGTAACTTTTAAAAAAATGAATCCAGATCATTTGAGAAAATGTTGGAAATTAAAGAAAATTTTCGTTTCTGACTATTGTGTATTTTGTTTGCTGATTTCTGCGTCCAGTCCTGGATGCTTCATTGCAGTCCAATAACCTGGTAACGCATTCCGATAACCGAATTCCGACCGCTTATCGGTACCCACTTTTGAATTTCTAAAAAGATAATAACATACAGTATATGATGTAGTTTAAAAATTGGCATATGTAAGGTCACTTATGCACAGACGCAACTGCAAGAAATGTGACAAGGACGAAGAGTCCTCCCACCATATCCTTTGCAGCTGTGACGCCTTGTCATGGTTAACACATCGATATCTCGAGTTCAGTCACTTGACCCCCAGAACTTTCGGGAACTTAACTTTTTCTGAGTCCTGCCTCTTGGTTTTAAGGGACACAAAGAGTCCAACAAAATGACTTACATGCAGCGGACCTCACACACAGTCAAAAAATTTGTGTTAAAATTAACACATTTCACATGTCCAGAACGGTCACTCAATTTTTTGTGTTATTTTAACACAAAGCATATGTGTCAAATCTATACACAAGATTTGTGTCAATGATTTAACACACAAGAGGGCATATATTTTGTGTTAATTTTACACAATAACTTAGTTATAATTTTACCAGTAAATATGTTAATATAACCATTATTTAGTGTATCTTTTTAACACAATGATATGTAAAACTAACTAATTTAGAATGTAGAAGTTTACGCAATAAATGTGTTGGTATAGGTATTTTGTTATTTATTTATTATGTAAATGAAAGGAAATAGTAAAAAATAATTTTTCAGTACTTAAACTTTTTTATTGAATATTTCTACAATTTTTGTAAAGATTTCGACGATGATATTGGTGAATTTCACTTGGTATTTGATAAAAATAATGTTGAAGCAATACCCAAAAATTGTGAAGATCGTTGTCAAACTTAACGTGGAAGACAAAATGGAACGTACCACTTAAACGTCGAATATTCGATAATCTTTTAATTAATTGAAATAAATTCTGCAAACAAAGAAAAAAATTTAGTCTATAAAAATTCAATCTATAATATTTTTAATTAACTTACCTAATAATGAATATTTAATATCTGTATGATTTTTGTCGGTTTCATTGTTGTGACTGATGGAAATTAGCTGACTGCTACACTGGCAATGCAATATGTGACTCCAATTTGATGAAATGTTAGGAACAACACAATGAACGCATTTATTATTTAATAGGTAACAAAAATAACTTGTTTATTTGATGCTTCGAATTAGAATATTTATAATGTATGTGTTCACCACCTCGGTGTTGTCATAACTACTCAAACATACGAAACAAGCGCGCAAAACCGGTTTTTTTTGTGTTGAAACTACACAAATAAGATGTTATTTTTGATTTGACACAAATGTGATGTTATTATTTGCTGTTTAAAACAGATTAACATTTTTATTCTGTTAAATCAAAATTTTTGTTAATATTTTAATTTAACACAAACATGAAATGTTATATTAACACAGGGTTTTGTTACTTATTTAACACAAAGATTTTAACCACTGGTTTTTTTGTACACAAACACAAATGTTTTTTACCGTGCACCCAACTTTCATCCATCCATCCAGACATTATTAAATGTCTGAGATAATTGATTTTTATTATCCGTCATTGATTCAACGTTGCAGTGTTGAATCAATTACGCATAAGTACACTATTTGAAAATATAGGAAATAATTAATGTGATACAATCAAAATATAAATTTCTGTAATTTCTATTATTCATTTTACAAGCATATTTTCTTCTGCAACTGTCAATACCGCCGGACAATGTGTAAATATTGAATCAACAAAACGCGTTTATTTTTAAAACTTTCGCGCCGAAAATGTAAGCTATTCTCCAAAATATTTAAAATGGACGGATACAGGAGGCTGGTCGGAAACCGGTGTCATTGCGTTATGCTTCATTTAATGCACCATCAGATGTTGCCAAATTTTAGATTAGTAATAATAATAATTAATTTATTCCAAGAATTTTTCTTCAACAATACACCTAATAATTAATTTCTAAATTTTATAGATATATTTGAACAGATTTAAATGCGCAAAATTTGAGGTTCTTAGCATCATTTTGCATTAGAATATAAGGTAATTATTTAAAATTAGCACTCCATCTACTTTTGTCTATATAAAAACAAAACTAATGATCCGATTTTAATGATACTTTTTTTTAATGTTCGCCATTAGGAGGGGTTGGTTAAAAAAAAGTACTAGAACTCGATACCAATTCCTTTCCCAGCCTGGGATAGCCTTTCCAGGCTGGGAAACTTTTATTAAATCTGACAAAATATATGGATATATGGTGGTAAAAATTAATAGACGGGGAAATACCATCGAAACCTCATTTTCAGTCAAAGAATAATTATTTATATAATTGCAGTTCATTATTAAATTACCACTCTTCGGCCGAAAATCAGTTTCAATGGTGCTCCTCCGTTCACTTGTTTCAATTTTTAAAAACTTAGTAAAAGTTTCTCAGCTTTTCCAGTAATGGTCTCAAGTTCCAATATTATTTTTTGACTAATCCTTCATAATGCCGAACATTTACAAAAAAATCATTAAAATCGATTAGTTTTGTTTTTACAGCCAAAAATAATTGCAACTCATGATGAAACCCTAAATAATTACCGAAATAATAGAAATTTCCCATTTTCCATAAGAGAACCTGTATTTTGTCGTGTAATGTATCTTTCCCAACAGTAGGTCTCCTAAATTCAACATGAAAATTTGACAGGATTTTTTTATTTTAAAATTTGTTATATAGGAAAAATATACTTAAGATATAGGAAATATACTATGAGATATAGGAAAAATATACTTAAATGTCTTAAAGAACCCCGATTTAACGCGTGTCCAACACACACTTGTTTGGATTTTTTCTTTAAATGCCTATCAATAAGATCAAAATTTAAGAGCGTTTACCAGACTTCTACGAATTCGGCAATATTACCTAACACAAATAAATAATTCGTTATAATTATAAATACCGATAATAATTTTATATTTTCGTTATCAGCATTCAACAAACACGCTATGTATTTAAACAAGGACAAATATCAAATAGTTCAAGTAATGAAGTAAGGTTAAAAGAGAGATCACAAATAAAAATTATGATTATATAAGAAACTCCTCACCTTGGAAGAAATCGAATCATTCTTTAACTGTACTAATCGGCTATAACATCTTCTAAATCGATGTGAAACTCATTTTACCTAATTCAATCGCGGGCGGGAAGTTCTTTAATTAAAAAAGCTACTTCGATTAATTTCTTATACGTTATGTAGGTACATGTGTACATATTATATAAAGAAGATATTATGACGTTTTAATGATTATTCCTTTTGGTTCCATTGAAAAATTGTGCCTATTTTTCAACTAACAGTATTTTAGGTTATAGATTAATAAAGATTTTTACGGCTAATTCAAAGTGGCGCTTACGGCTCTAGAGATTCGTAGTTCTCGATATCTATACCTACTCTTCAAAGTAAGCAGAACTACACTAAACATTTCACAGTTTTCGGATTGTACCTATTATTTTATTTATTCTTTTGGTTATTTAACATTTATTACCCCCTTAGTTAATTTTTATCAAAAAAGAAAACAATTCCTTGATCTGGTGCCTCATTGACTAAAACTCATTATGCAGTGTACACAGGACCGGATTTACCCTAATTGCTGCTCGGGACACTGTAAAAAATACCGCCCCTATTTTTTTTCCCTAAAAACAAATTTCTTCATAACATTTTAACTTTTTTCCACAAAAAAATAAGTGGCGAGCAAAAATTAAACCCAAATTCAAAATGTGCCGCCTGGGGCACTAGCCCCGCGTGCCCCTAGTGTAGATCCAGGATTGAGTGTACATATAAAAATTACCTTGGAATCAATTAAAATACAAGGTAACATAATCAATTAAGTCACCAATTCCTGGAGTCTGAACCTGAACGATGTTTAGACAAATCGAATTTAACTAACATTGTAAATGTGAAAGTTGGTTTGTTTGTTTGCTTATCGCGCTTTCACGTCTCAGCAATTTGACTAAGCGACTTGAAACTTTGCATGGAGACAATAGTTGGGAGAACGGAGAAGATCCCCAGAATTCCCGTGGAGAAATATATTTAGAACGTTGTGTGCCCCATCCAAGAAGTGTCAACTTTGATAAAAGGACTAAACTTGCGACAAGATTCGTTTGCCAAACGTCAAATTTCAACGTTGGACCAAGTCTTAAGTTGTAGTGTAGTTGCCACAACCGAATCTCCATATTTACAGTTTTACCCAAATCTGGATCAATGTCCAATATTCGTAGTTTACCGAACATCAAAATTTAAATACTGGTCCAAACATTAGCCAGCTGTGTTATTTTTTTTTTCACATGCTTAGCAACATCTCGGTATTTACACATTTACCCAAGCTTGGTCCAGTGTCAAATATTCGTACATTTTCAAGTGTCAAATTTCGACGGGGGTCAAAACCTTGGTCAGATGTATTTATCAAATATTTAACCAAATTATTTATTCATCAAACTAATGATTTTAGTAATTTTTCAACTTTCTTATTTTAATTTTAACCAACGTTGAATCAACCAATCTTGAACCAAATTCGACAGGACACTGGTACTTATTTGAGCATTGAACCAATGTTTAATACCAGTCTTGGACCAAGGCTGTCTACCAGACTCAGCACAATTTTCAACCAAGCTTTGGCCACCATTGTTTTTCTGTCTTGGACCAAGCTTGAATCGAATTGTCGCCAGTCTGGCCCAACCTTACCTTCAGAATCAACCGTTCAACCAGTCAACTTGAATAGTAATAGTCGGGGAGACGTAGAAGGATAAAAGCTACATTTTACCTCGGGAAAATATCTGACTCCCGTGGGTAAATATATTTAAAACGAAACATTACCAACAAGGTACGCCGTTAATAACAAACAATAATAAATAAAGCAATTTCGTTCGCACATTTTTTTTGGCTTACTCGTTTTAGGATCACTTACTAACGGCCGCTCATGGATAATGGCCTGTTACAATAGGAATCGATTGTATTGTAGTCTCCTTACTACTGACCAGTCTTGGTATAGCCTCTATTATTGTTGTTGCTGTATCGATAGTTTCCGATCAATTGTAAACAATCAAAAAAAGAAAAAGAAAAGAAAACCAAAACTTGTACATACGCTCTCGTTTAACGTAGCCGTTTATAATTCGTTCTGTCCAAAAATTCTAATATTGTAATGTGAATAGCATATATACATACATACATAGTACGTACAATATAAAGCGCTTGAAAAAGAGAAGAATGAGCATCCCAGCTATAAATTAAAAAGGGCGATAGCATCACAGGAATGCAGCATCCCCAGCTCCGCGGCTTTGATCTTCGTTCGATACTTGTGCGTTTACAGACGGTGCGGGAACGACCGACCAGTCACACACAAACTGAATATATTTACCTTCTTCATAATATAGTGTCTAAATATACAGGCTGAGTTTTTTTTTTTGGTGATGATAACCATTGGGATCTCGTAAACTAGCCACTAGCGATAGATACTTAAATGAAAAATGAATTTTTAGAGCCATATTTACGAAGTTTAGGTTGAATTTGTGGCCTCCTTGCTTCCGAAAGGATTTTTTCTGAATGTTAACCGCCAAATATCGTATTGTAAGACTAGTCTTTCCGTTATTTTTATTTTATTTAATTAACGTGTCCGAAGTAATTTTTTTCGACTGGTATAATTATACTTTTTCTGGTCGGAAGAACAATTGTTCGGGCTCCTGCCGAGCCGTCAAAAAATTATTTTTCAAAATTTAAAATCAATAATATTTAGTTAACTTTGAAGTTCTTATTTTAACGATTTTTCCGTTTCGACACTTGACGCATGAATGTTGACTAAACTTTCTGCGGAACTACCCCAAACAAAGTAACTGCGAGATGGTCTTTTATGACAGGCCAGAGCAAAGTTTTAAAACAGACATTTTTTATTTTCAAAATGTAATTAAAATTCTGTATTTTTTTGGTGTTGCAAGCCCATATAGGATGCAACCTATATAGCTTGCGCTTAAATTCGTTTCTATGAATTACAAGCTCGTACGAATTCCTACGACTGGGTGCTTATATTAGATGTGGAATCGTAATACAAATTTCAAGTTTAAATTGAAAGCCCTTAACATGATGCATGATATCAAACAAAACAACAGACCCAACAGACCAACATTATTTTTTTTTAATATTATAAAATTAGTTAAAAAGGTAAACTCAATAATAAATAAATAAAAAATTAATAGATTTTTAATAGATTTTAAGTTGTGGAGAAAATCAGGTTTACACCCTAATTTTATTGAAACTACTTCTGTCTTATATTTGAGCTCATTTTTAGCTCATTAAATGACACATATCCGAAATTAGTGTTTGCTGCTTTAAAGGGTCTAACAGATTAAGATAGAGTTTGCAGCCCCAGAGAGGTATTTTAAAAATAAGTTATGTTGCGATATCGGTGAGTAATAAATATACCATTGCCACCTATTTTAGCCTCTAATCTCTCTGCGTTCTTGAGATAATTGACCATATATATGCTAGAGCAAGTATTTTTGAAAATTTTTTTATTCCGCAACTATTACATCCAGACTGATAAAACCAAGACTATTTATTAGAAAGTACGTTGTGTTACATTCTGTAATTTTTACAGAATTTCTAACAATTTCTACCACCTAAAAAAATTTTTATTTTTTTCCATAGTTTTCGCAGAGGTACAATCACAGAAAAAATATATAATGTAGCTTAGTATGTCTACTATTAGCACTAAAAAATGCATTCAGATCAGATGGGTGCAACACTTCGAAAAAAAATAAAATATCCTTATGACCGCTCTAGAGTACTTACTTCTTCATATCTCTCTTTCATTTAAACTTGCTTATAAATGTATAATCAAGTAGTAGTTACGGTTGATTTCCATCTAAAATGGAACATAATTTATTATTAAAACACCTCTTTGGGGCTGCAAACCCTATCTTTACCTGCTAGACCCTTTATGTCATAACTCGAACACGATAGGTTATTTAGAAAACTGGTTGGGATCATCCCATTAAGGATCAAATTATGTATGACTTTTGTCTTTGCCTACTTTTTTTTACCACATTAATGCTAATAAAATAACTGCATCTAAGCGTTAGATGCAGTTGAAGAAAATACGAAATGAAAACGAAAGTAACATTAAATTTTTTGTCCATTTAACCGACTCCCTGTCCTTTCTAGTTTTGTAAGATTCCAGTGGTAATCATCTCAAAAAAAAATCACCTGTATAAGAACTAATGTATACTTTATGCCACTATATGGTGTACATATATGCATGTAAAGGGAGTTGTTCTCGTCTACTTGCAAGATTCCTTCTTACTACATATCTATATGTATTTACCACGGTGTTGCTATTTCACTTGAACACACGCATTCCTCTATGTATTTATATTTGTTGTTATTTAATTTTGTAAATATTTACATTCAAGACGGATTGGGTACGAACGAGATGAAGTTCTATTACAAAATTTTCTCTTCCTTGAATTAAAAAATATTTATTCTGAACGTTTTGTTTTCTTTTTTTAAAAAACAGTTGTTCACTTTTATGTGTGGTATTTATAAAGTAAATTTTAAGAAAAATTTCAATCAACTAAATACTCGTATGTATATGTACATTCAAACCTTGTCGGTAATAAGTATCAGTAATTCCGGATTCTGCGTTCCAGATTCGGCAAGACAGTTCCGGCAAAACAGTTGTTATCCCATGCTGAAATTTTTGTTAATTGTTTATTTTGTCCCGGAATCGTTCTAATGGGTCCCGGCAATCTCGCATTTCTTATATTGGAAGTAAATGAAAAATTTAATTGGATGCTTTCCTTTTTTGCTCAGCAGTTGTATTTTTTTGTAAAAAAATGTTTTTTTTTGACTCGGTAATAATTGTATTTTCAAAATATCACAGGCATATATATATATATATATATATATATATATATATATATATATATATATATATATATATATATATATATATATATATATATATATATAATTCTGAGAATGTTTCAAAATATCACTAGATACACAAAATATCACTAAAAAATAAAATCCAAGATTGTTACACTGTCCCGCATTGACTAGTCGAAAAGTTGCCGCCGGGTATCTCGTAAACGGTGAGAGATACAGTTTCAGTTAAATTAGATGCTATCCCTAAACTTCCCCAATACCATGTAGTTTAAGACCTATAGCCAAGAATCCAAAAATGCAAATTTTCCTCCCAGTAACTGTTTACTTATCAGTAACTTCTTACTGGTAAGAAAAACCGTATTTTTATCTGCAGTTTTTTTTACAAAGAATTTAAATATTTTCTTAGAATTTCGTTGTAACTATCCGTTTTCGAATTATGATCCCAAGCTTTTGTTTTTCTTATGGAACCTAAAGTCGATTCTGATACAGTTAAATGGCAGTTTTTTCCCCTACCTTGAAAAATAACCTCAAAAATCGAAAATAAGTATAAACTCTAAGGCTGTATACACAATCAATGAAATAAGGAATAAGAAATAAGAAATAAGGAATAAGAAGTATGCCATCTAGTGACGTTGAATGGAACTTTAATGAAATAAGAAATAAGAAACAAAAATAAGGAATAAGGAATAAGGAATAAGAAATAAGAAATAAGAAATATGCCATCTAGTGACGTTGAATGAAACTTTTAACTGCTCATAGGTAAATGTATTTAGGTATTTTTGTACATCAGAATTCATGAAAAAGTAACGTTCGTGATGACTTTTTTGTCACTAAGTGAAAAAAATCACGAATTTTGACGTAAAAAAATACCTACATATTTATATCTATGACCAGTTACGTTAAAGTTCTATTCAACATCACTAGATGGCATACTCCTTATTTCTTATTTCTTATTCCTTTTTCCTTATTCCTTATTCCTTATTATTTATTCCTTATTCCTTATTTCTTGTTTCTTATTTCTTATTTCATTAAAGTTCCATTCAACGTCACTAGATGGCATACTTCTTATTCCTTATTTCTTATTCCTTATTCCTTATTTCATTGATTGTGTATACAGCCTAATGTCATACGATAATTTACAATGAAATAATCACGCTTGCTGTCATTAAAACAGTAAGAAGGGAGAATAAAAGCCATTTAACTGTGTTAAAATCTACTTTACATCCCATAAGAACAACAGTTGTTCGTAGTCATAACTCGAAAATCGGCAGTTGTAGGAAAATTCTAAAGAAATATCTAAATTCCAGTAAAAAATTGCTATCAAAATGTGCAGTTAAAAATAACGTAGTTCTTACCAGTAAGAAATTATTGGAAGAAAAAGAAATTTGAAATTTTTTTGTTATAGTAACGAAAAAGCCCCTAGACCGGAACACTATTTTTTGGTGTGTTATTAAACTGGCTTATAAAATGTGACAAATAAATTAAACACCCTTTTTTTTCTTAATAAGCATGAAAGAAAGTTTTTTAATCCAATGAATATGCTTTTAAAAATATACAACCCAAATTTCTTTATTTATTAATGTTTTTCTTTTACAAAATGTCGACATCTATATCCAAACAAAGAAATATTAATGACACTTAGGAGTTGGGAACCGATATACAAACAGACGTATATGAGTAATATGACATATAGAGTGACATCGAGACGTCAATGTAGGAAACAGAATGGTTTAATTATCAGACGTCAATAAAGGATCAAAATACTGTATTCAACAAAAATTGTTTAATGTATATATGTATTTCTTTAATTAAGTAAGGAAACATTAAATGTAAGGTGAATTTAAATTGAAAAATAATCATTCTATTAATAATAATTTTTGTTATCAGAGGTTTCTTTCAGAAATAACTAAAAATAATATAAAAAAGTCAAAACTGTTCGGACATATGATCGCGTTCCGGTATGGGGGTTTTTACCCTATATGGAGTTTGTAAAATTTAAGAAGACCGTTCAGGAAATCCCCATGCTGATAATTTTAATCTTGATTTACGAGAGACGTCCTAATTTTCGTAGAATGTTCGTATTTTCAGAGTTTTCCACTTAAAGTTCACGATGAACACCGTTTACGTATTTTAATCAAAAAATTAAGTGAAACTAGTAAAAACAATGTTCAATTCCTTAAAAAATAGGATGGCAGATTTTTCCAATTCGTTTTTTAACAAATTTTTTATTAACTTTATTCAAAAAATTTGCAATAATTTAAAAATCGTAAGTAAAATGACATAAAATGATGAAACTGGAAATAAATTACAGGTTTTAAAAAATTAGGTATTTAACGTAAAACCATTAGAAAAAAGACTTCTGTCGGATCAGTCACATTTATTAAAGGAATTCAATCATTTTGATAGCAAATTGAAAAGTTCACACATAAATTACCCTAATTTAACAAATCGCCCTAAATCAAATCACTTCAATTTTTTAATTTGGTAGCGCCATAAAGTTTACTAGAATTTTTCAGTGCCATAGAAACCATAAATAAAATGACTGAATGATGAATTAGGAAGAAAATTGTAGATTTTCGAAGTCGTTCTTTTCATTTTTATCGAAATTCGGCAAATAGGACCACTAAAAAAGAGTCTTCTGTTGGATCAGCCACATTTGTAAAAGGAATTGGATCATTTTTATAATAAACCTTCTTTCAAGTCACACCCATAAATCTTGAATTGGGAAAACAGGAATTTATTTTGATGATGTAAAGTTTTTAAAAACCTTTCAGTTAATGAAATGACAGAATGATGAAGCTGACAGAAAATTATTAGTTTTCAAAGTCGTTCTTTTAATGCTAACTTACGTATATTTTTTTAACATTTATAATATCAAAAAAGATTATGAAATTTAAGAAAAAAATGACCCTCGCCTAGATTGAAAGCTGGATCCACCCCTGGATAAAGGCATGGTCAATATTTTTTAAATTTCTCGATTTGGTCTCTATTGAAGCCACCGAATTTATCCAACGATTTTAGAAATTTATATACTGACAGTTTTTTTATGTGACGAGTTTAATCCCGATCCACACTATAGTCCCGCTCTCGATACGCTTTCGACCCAGTCTCGCTCCGGTAAAATTCTGTTTTGTTCACATTATAGTACTAGTTTAAAACAAATACCCCCGTCTCAGCATCCTGCATAACATAACGAATTTTCGTTTATAAAAATTAGTTTTTCTCGGAAACCGGTTGACATAGAATAATTGGTCTTTCCAACGTTGTAAAAAAATTTTGAATTTGGCGAAATTTGGGCAAAAATGCCCAAAAAACCATGTTCCGGAGATTGAACGTGTCTAACTGAAGAACTAATCCAAGATTTTTGGACTTCCAATGTTTTAACCAAATTTCGTAAAAATCAAATGTTGCGTTCAAGAGTTATCGCGGAGACACATAAATACATAGGTACATATACCGTGTGAGTTTTTCGAGAGTTGCCATTTTGATTACAGCCAAACCGTTGATTTAATCAAAAAATTGTTCAAATAAAAGTTGTAGATATCGACGGGGACAACCGATTGCTATAGTCAGCAGCTTTATAGCTCTTATGGTTTTCGAGTTATGATACAAACTTATCGATTTTTAAATGAGACTAAATATGTTAATTTTTCGATAAAACTGATCTAATGCATCAATTAAAAATATAAATGAAGAAAAAAAATTTTTTTACCCAGGTATATTTTTTGAATTTTTCTTTAATTTAGCAATTAGGCGATAGAAATATGCATAGGTATTTGAGGCTCTTTCAACCGACAGAGTTTAAGACGGCTAATATTTCTATTACATCCAAAAAAATCACCTTACTTAATATCATTCTCTGTAATACAAGTGGCAGTTTTTGGAGTATAGTTTTGGAGTAATTCAGATTTTGGAGTATATATGTCGGGCTCTATTTCAAGTTTTTAACATTTTTGAATAATAAAATGAAATTAATTTAAAAGATTAGTATTTAAAGTAACTTAATTTAAAAATAATTTGAATTATTTGATTAATTTACTGAAAAATATATTTATTTTTTATTTATTTATAGAACGACAGGTGGCAGGTGAAATAAATGTACATAACCAATACAAATCAAAATGACATTGGTGTTTCTTAATAGTAGCAAAATGAGGTTAATTGGAAACGAAAATATTATTAATAAATGTACTCAAATAGTGTAAAAATATTTGAAATTCGTTAGTATTTTCTTTTTATTACAAACCAAATTAAAAAGGAGTTTTTTCACAAAAAACTTTTAATTTCCTTTAAAAATACTTGCTACAAAAATATGTTTAGACGCCTAGGTATCCGTCAAACAGTGACATTTCAGAAAAGTAATTTTTTATTTTACAATGAATTAAAACTGAAATTTTATTTCCTTATTGCATTTAGATATCATTTTTATACGATAATTTAATCTATTTAATAATTTTAATTTCCGATGGAAAACGTAATAGTCTTTTAATTTTTCGTTATTACATTGATTAAAATGGCGGTCATATTGAGCTAATATTTTTTTAAATTACGTAAAATCCTAATCGTTTGCAAACACTTGAGTACGAAAATTAAAAGTTTCATTTTTAAAACGTAATTACTCAAAAATAGGAGATAAAACAATGAAAATTTGAGTGTTACTGGTAGTTTTGGATCATAAACAAATTTTTGAAAAATATACGTTTCCATTTAAAAAAACTATAAGTTTGTATCATAACTCGAAAACCATAAGAGCTATAAAGCTCCTGACTATAGAAATCGGTTGCCCCCGTCGATATCTACAACACTTATTTGAACAATTTTTCGATTAAATCAACGGTTTGGCTGTAATCAAAATGGCAACTCTCGAAAAACTCACGCTGTATAATACGAGTAAACAAACGAAGACTCGATCAAACGGCGTCATAATGGCGTCTGTGACTTCCCAACTGATGTAGCTACACTACGCGCATGCGCTAAACGGCAACTGCAGCGCTGCGGCGGCGTAATTTAAAAACGGTACTTTAAAAACATGCCTCGTATATATAGTCGCGTTATGACAGTAGCTTGTAATAGCAGAAATTTCGCTAATACGGTCCTCGATAAGTAATGTACAATTTTCTTTAAAATACTACTTTATAAACCTGAAAAAAGTTTATCAGTAAATGACCAATTATTGTATGTAATGATCTATTGTAAGTTGGTTGATTCGTTCAGCAAGCGACCGGATATGTTAACAATAAAGTAAACGCCAGAGCTTGTTCACTACCGTGCCACTCTCGGGATTATACCTGTATATATATTATATTTATGTATTTATTATTCAGTATGCATTCTCAGTTGAAGACAATGTCTCACGATCATTATCGGTGCAATGTTAATTATTGCCGTTTGTCTAATTCAAAAAAATATATACAGACGACTCTCGTTAATTCGAAACTCGAGAGACTCTTAAAATATTACGAATTACAGAGAGGTTCGAATTATCGCAGGTAACAATTTTAATTGTTTAAGCATTTGCGATGAATGAACTTGAACTTGTCTCAAAATGTACTTGCAATCTTTCTGTCTCTTTCTCTCTGCAACTTTAAATTGTCGAGTGTTTGACGCCGATGAGTTCGAATTAACGCGTCGTTGTGTTGCGTAGCAATGATTTTTTCGTTCGAATTACCAAGTATATAAAAATGTATTTAGTTCGAAATATAAAGAGATTTTGTTGGGAACTCGTGATACCTTTGAATTATAAAGAGTTTCGAATTATCGCAGGTTTGAATTAACGAGAGACTACTGTAGATGTATAAAATACAGTAGAGCACCACTTTTGTCAAGAAAAAGTAGTCTCCAAAAGTGGTGCTTGACAAAAGTGATGCTTTTTGACCAGGGGCAATTCACAAATATCGTAAGATTATGTTTTGAATTAAAATTATGTTTTTTAAATATTAATAAAAGAAAAACGAAGTAAAGAATTAAAAATTATCGATCTCAGAAAATATTTTTCATTTCTCTTTTTATTAATTTGCTTTGAAATAATTTTGTTTACATTTTACGTATGATAAAAACCGCCACAGAACAGAATACATATAGATAAACATTCTATGTACGATAATTAAAATCAACATTCCCACGCTTTGAGGTCTGTTGTTGTTTGTCACTACTATTACCCGTATATTTATTTGTTTCTTTTGATAAAATCATGCGTCATGGTGTATTGCTCATGGATTTAATATTTATGTACTTGACATTTTTAATGCAACATTCCAAAAGTGATGTTGACTAACTTGATGCTCTCAAAAAATTTCCAAAACTGATGTTTCCATTATCGGTGCTATACTGTATTAAAAATACCATGATACCCTTCTCTCATAAGTATATGTTTTTAAGCTTCTCGCGTACTCATCACAATCAAATATAGAATAGGTACAATATCATCAATTAATATGTAGATATATATAGCAATACGTACCGACATTTATCACATCGAGATGTGATATACATTCCAGTTTTTTTTAACATAAATTGCAAACAAAAAATATATACATAATATGTGCTTAATAATGATAATTAGTGATGGGATGAAATCGAATGATTTCAACATCTAATCGATTATTCAGGGACGGATTCAACTCATAAACTAAAAGGTGTTATATGTTTTTAAAACCTTCAAATTGTATGTTATTCTCCAAGGGACTAAAGTATGAGTTTTGATTCCGAGTGTGAAGTTTGTTGCCAGAGGGCCTGTAAGGGCCCGAGGGCAATAAATTACACGAAGAAAAAAAACACCTTAGTCCTGTCGCATATATACTATTTTTTGCAATTTTCAGTGATTTAAAATTATAAAAATTACGAAAATTTATTTAAATGTCATTCAAATTGTATGTAAATATTACATCAAGTAACTTTGGATAAATTAATCAAATTGTACAATACTATATAACTGTTTGTCTTTTTCTACAAGTTTGAATTTCTTTACTATTTTAATTATCTAGCAACGCTATTTAATTTAAGTTAAACTTCGCTTAGTGATTGGTGATGCTATGAAAATTGTGCATGTCGATTAGTTTAAAAGCGGGAGCAAAAGAATTTTTTATTACCTTGGGATTAAAAGTGGCACTGTAATCCCTATTACGAGAATAACATTGAAAAGCTATAATTCGCTTCCAGTTCCATCATTCTGTCATTTTCATTATAGCGAAATTGAGTCTTTCTTTTAAAATTTAACTTTATGGAAGTGATTTGAATTAGGGTGATTTTTTCATTTTTATTACCGAAGGGACGAAATTATTTTTAAAAATATGACTGATTCAATAAAAGTCTTTCTTCTAGTGATCATGCATGCCTAACTTTGATAAAAATGGAAAAAACGGTCCCGAAAATCTATAATTCGGTTCCAATTTCATCATTCTATCACTTTAATTACAGTTTTTAAGGCTTTGAAAATATCAATAAACCTAATGACGTCATCAAATTAAAACATCTCTTTCTTCTTCAGTCAATCCTCATGAAAATGATTTTGAATTAGGGTGATTGGTTAAATTCGTATATTTTTTCTGGTGGCCATATACATGTTTAGTTCTGATAAAAATGAAAAGAACGAGTTTGAAGGCAGAATTTTCTTCTAATTTCATCAATATCCCACTCTAGAATTTTATCCACAATTTTTAATCATTATTCTTCATTTGATTATTTGTATAGATATTATTTTTTATTTAATTGTATCCCTAATCTATTATTTCGTCAAGAAATATGTTTATTTAAAAACTTTATAAAAGAATTGAAAATAAAAAAAAGTCCATAAAAATATGTAAAATTCATCAATTACTTACAATTAAGGGAGCATCCATAAACTACGTAGTTCCATTTTGGCCATTTTTGAACCCCTCTCCCCCTCTATGTAGGCTACAGGTGATTTTTGCTTTGCCCCCCCCCCCCCGGTGGAACCGAATTTTTTTTCTTATTAAGTCCAGAAGACATTCAGTTAAAATAATACCCTGTTTATTATAAAATGTGAAAATTGAGGCATTTATTTATAGTTTAACAAAATATTTTCTCAAAGAACACGTCCCCGCACAGAAAAAGTTTTTATGTAAAATTGTGTGACCACATGGTAGCATATTTCACCTAAAGAAGTTTTATCAAATTTTAAAACAATTACAAGCACGTCATTAGCAATTTAGGATTAAGATACCTAAGGTTAATATGGCCAGTCAGTTAATATGACCACTTTCTCATAACTCCGAAACTACGAGGAACTAATTATAGATAACACTGTTAGTATCAACTGAACAGTAAGCAAAATCACTCTACCTGACCGGGTCGCTGTATGTTGTCTGTGGGATTTTTAAAAATAGAAAACGTTATTCACGTATGAGGTTATATACCTGTTTATAAATTTTACTTCAAAGAGATTCAGTGTGCAAACTTTATATTAAATAATTGTGGCACTGAAATAAAGGTAAGTGCGTTGCATTTTTAATTCTAATTCTGATATGGAAAGTGTTTTTTGTGAAAAACGGATATTTTTTGATACAGTGGATTTTTTAACAACAGATTCTAACATGTTAATATGGACACTGTGGCCCAGGAGTTAATAAAACAAATGTTTCCGTTGAAAGAATCTGATGTGGATAAATCTGGCCCCAAATCTGATGTAGATAAACTTGGTCCAAAATCTGATGTAGATAAACCTGGTTCAAAATCTAATGTGGATATACCTGGTCTGACTTCTGAAGACAAGGGTAATCTCTTATGCCCAAGTTGCGAAAATTAATAATTTATTGAATATTTTTCTTCAATATTATTGTTAAAAGAAATATTTCATTAAAATATTTAAATAAATTGCTTTTCTTAAAATTTTACATAATGTTGATGTGGCTAGAGTTGGCCATATTTTCACCTATGTACGAAAATATGGCCATTTTGCACATTTTTTAAAAAACCAAAAATTTCTAAAAACTAAAAACTGAATGTTCCTAATTTACTATAACATTAATAAACGATTAGTCGTAGAATAATGGGCTATTATTTATTTCCCTCTTTTATTTGTTTTCAGATAGTTATAATGCTTCAAACCTTAAGGTGGCCATATTACCCTTACGTTACCTTATTAATGAATTATAATATTAAAATTTAAGATTATTTTAATTGTTCCAAATAAAACTACGCAGCTCGACTCTGGTTCGCCCTCTCCCTATCTAGTCCAGCGTAGCTTTCTGTATACCCCCCCCCCAACTAAGCTACGAAGTTTATGGACGCTCCCTAAACTACATATTATATAAATTTTTAATGTGTTTTAATTATTGTATATTTTTAATGTAAACTTAAGGATTTATTGTACACTGATATTCAATCTTTTATCTTTCAGAAATCATTTTGAACTGGAATAATGGTATGCTTATTTCTTAAGGGGAGGGTAAGGTTAATTCGTACAAAAAAAGGCATGTTTTTATTATTTTTTTGTGACGACACAGTTAAAATCTCTTTATTAAAACCAGTGGTACATTAAAGTATAACATTTGAAGAATATTGTATAAAATTTTCACGAAGAAATATTAAAAAATACAGTAATGGCAGCAATTATTCGAACGTGTCTCGGAAAAAAGTAGAATTGCGGTGCCCCTCATAACTTGGTGCTGGATTATCCGAAATAAAAAAATTAAAGTTCATTCGTTAGATAATAGTTTTTCTCAGGTAACGCTGGGAGGGTTTTTCGAAATTTCAATTTTTCACTTTTTTGGAACACTTTGGAAAAACACGATTTTTACGAAAAAAATTGGCTAATTTGTTATTGTAAAATAAAAATTATTAACAAATTTGAAAAAAACTCTCCAGCGTTACCTCTTAAATTATGTACAGAAATAGTGTTCAAAATGGATCGGTGCTGTAGTTTTGAAGTTATGAGGGGCACCGACTTTGAAAACGTGAGCTGTGGGGAAAACGCTTTAAAGTTTTGAACACTTAAAAATTCTTGTATAAAACTGATATAAAATACTTACTGCTAAACTAAATTTTGTACCCTACACTGACAAAATATACAGTACAGGTATAAACACGTTAGTACTTCCATTGAAATTTCCATAATATAACTGAGAGAGAGATATATATAGAGTCATTCCATTTGAAATCAACAAACGGGTGTGCTGCATGTTTTTTAATTTTAATAAAAAAAATTGAGGATAATCTTTGTAGTGCCGGAAACGCTAATCCACCGTCATTTAATTTTTTTATTGTGTAACTTCCGGTCAGTGCCCCTCCGAAGTCAAAAATTGGGTCAATTTCATACTTGTATATAATGGACTCTAGCTTTTTATTTAGAATAGGTATAGAAATGACTCTTGCTTTATTTTATAGAGTAATAATTGTGCATTTCATATAATATAAAATAAAACTGAATTGTAACAATTAAGACCAAAATGGCGGCTATATAAAATTTCCCAATTTTTTCTCATTTTTACGATTTTCAACTGAATCCTGTGTCAACTCTGTTGCACGTTAAGGATTGATTTTTTTTTAGGAATAAAGTACTAACCCTTCTGATCCTACGACGTAATTATCATTGTCCTAGAATAATATCTTCTACGAAAAAAAAAATTGTGAAAATTGATAATTTTGAAAAATGCTGAACTTTGACCACCAAAAAACCCATGTGGAGGAAAAAATAAAAATCTGATATTTTCAGAAAATATAGTCTATATCTTCGTTAATTATGTCCAATTAGTGCCATTCTGTTATTTTCACTTTCTTACGAAATATGATTTTTTTGAAAGTACTACTTTTAGGAAAATCAAAACAAAATTTTTTATACTACAACTAAATAAAACAAGCGCTTTAGAATTAATAGTCATTATTTAAATGTTCCTTCGTAAAAATAATAGTTATATTAACATACCAAAAGCTTGTTTACACTTTGTTGCAAAGTGTAAACAAGTAAAATCTTGCTAAGTTTGAAGCCCTGCCATGTATATTTACAAAATTTAGATTAAATAAATTATTAAACTACATTCATATTTTACTGTTTACGTTGTGTCACGAGAGTGTTGTTGTTTAGTTTTTGTTTATCAACTTACGCATATTCTACAATTTCTATATAAAAATTTATTGCAATGTGCAGTAACCCAACAAAAATAGTAAAAAAATTCGGGGAGGTAGGTCTATCCACATTGTCAACTTCCCATTGGGTGCCCTTAAGGACTAGAGATAATTGTAGATGGCACGGCACCTCGAACGAAAAAATCCGAGACGGAAAATATTTCACAAGTTTTTTAATTTCTTTTTTTACACCGCCAATCCGAACTTTTTGCAAAACTTATCTGGTCTTAATTTTTTAATTACGCATCTAATAAAATTGGTTCGCATCGATATCATCATTTGTTCTCCAGGCGAAAAAAACTCAGTAACAAACGAACGAACGAACGCACACACACATATCTCGCTAAAACAAATTCTAGTGACCTTGAGACGTGAAAATTTTAAACGTCAAAATTAGCTATTCTCAAAATCGGATCCATTACAATAACATCCAATAGGAAGTTAATAAAAAAATGTAGCTTAATAATTTTAATAATTTATTTAATCTAAATTTTGTAAATATACGTGGCAGGGCTTCAAACTTAACAAGATTTTACTTGTTTACACTTTGCAACAAAGTCTAAACACTAAACAAAGTGTAAACAAGCTTTCGGTATGCTAATATAACTATTATTTTTACGAAGAAACATTTACATAATGACTATTAATTCTAAAGCGCTTGTTTTATTTAGTTGTAGTATAAAAAATTTTGTTTTGATTTTCCTAAAAGTAGTACTTTCAAAAAAATCATATTTCCTAAAAAAGTGAAAATAACAGAATGGCACTAATTGGACATAATTAACGAAGATATAGACTATATTTTCTGAAAATATCAGATTTTTATTTTTTCCTCCACATAGGTTTTTTGGTGGTCAAAGTTCAGCATTTTTCAAAATTATCAATTTTCACAATTTTTTTTTTCGTAGAAGATATTATTCTAGGACAATGATAATTACGTCGTAGGATCAGAAGGGTCAGTACTGTATTCCTAAAAAAAATCAATCCTTAACATGCAACAGAGTTGACACAGGATTCAGTTGAAAATCGTAAAAATGAGAAAAAATTGGGAAATTTTAGATAGCCGCCATTTTGGTCTTAATTGTTACAATTCAGTTTTATTTTATATTATATGAAATGCACATTTATTACTCTATCAAATAAAGCAAGAGTCATTTCTATACCTATTCTAAATAAAAAGCTAGAGTCCATTATATACAAGTATGAAATTGACCAAATTTTTGACTTCGGAGGGGCACTGACCGGAAGTTACACAATAAAAAAATTAAATGACGGTGGTTTAGCGTTTCCGGCACTACAAAGATTATCCTCAATTTTTTTTATTAAAATTAAAAAACATGCGGCACACCCGTTTGTTGATTTCAAATGGAATGACTCTATATAGAGAGCGAAACATCTGCCAGGTAACAACAAAAATGCTTATAACTTCGTCAATTTTGCTCCAATCAACTTGAAATTTTGAGACAATATTCTTGAGATATTATGCATTGAGTTAAAAAAATTTAAAAAAAAATGCAAAAAAAATTATTTTAATACCTTACCCTGCCCTTAAAATATCTCATCACATGACTTTACAAGATATAAAATCACTCGAATGAAAAATAATCGAATTACTTTATTCGAGATATTTTGATGAGCGAATGATCGATCGGAAAGGACGTCGCTACATATTTGATAATTAAATGATCGATTGTACATATCACTAGTAATAACAATAATAATAATGTACTGTACATGTCCTATTGTTCACTATTTTACATAACTTTGTATCAGCTCATAACTTGTGTGCAACAATGTATGATATAAAATAATTAAATGTTTATTTTTAATCGTCTTTTAACCCATAATAATTATTATATGTGAATACACATATGTATATAATATATAGGTATGTTTAAATTAGTGATACTTCGAATAACAAAAAAACACTACTAGAGCGAATGAGAATACAAATGCGAATAATAGCTAACTTCTTACATACACATTTTTGCTTTATTTCGCTTGTAGGTATTCTAACTTTTACGAAGTGGTGCGAGGAGGGAGGGAGATGTAACACCGTAATTGTTCTTATTAATTTATAATTCAATTCAATTTAATGGTAAGTACATAATTAAGATAAATGTTGATTAATCGGAGCGTCACCTCTGTGAAAGTAAAATAGCTTCAAGTAAAATAAAATTACATGTTTATAATATTATAATAAATATAGAAAAATTTTGGGCTATCAGAAATAAAAATCCTAAAATTGCCTCTGATATTCAGTATAGATAGTAATATAATATCTATTTATGTAATGGAGTACTTGACTAATTTTAGGAAATTATTTTAAAATACGTATATTTATGCATTTTATGCATACATATTAGGGTGGTCTTTAAAAAACTAATATTTAAAAATTACTAGGGGTACCCGTTGATTTTGTTCCACAATATGAAAAGAGACTTCCATAAAAATTTTAGATTTTTAAAAAATGTTTTAGGGGTCGCTACCAAGTTTTAAATTTTCAAAATAATCGAAGATTTTTCAAAATTTCTAAAAAATTTCATAAAGTTTGTGAGCACCAAAGTGACATTGATTATGAGTTAAATAATAAATTAGGACACTACATTAACTTTTAATTACATATCACTCACTCATAGCTCATTAAATAGATGTTCCCAGACATCCGCTTTGCAGTGCCATTCAGGCTCTGGGAACACCCATTCAATGAGCTATGAGTAAGTGATATGTAATTAAAAGTTTATGTATTGTCCTAATTTATTATTTAATTCATAATAAATGTCACTTTGGTGCTCACAAACTTGATGAAATTTTTTAAAAATTTTGAAAAATCTTCGATTATTTTGAAAATTCAAAACTTGGTAGCGACCCCTAAAACAGTTTTTAAAAATCTAAAATATTTATGGAAGTCTTTTTTCATATTGTGGAACAAAATGAACGGGTGCCCCTAGTAATTTTTAAATATTAGTTTTTTAAAGACCACCCTAATACATATATATATTTTTCATTTTTAAAAATGATTCTGAAATTTGTTAGAAAAACTGAATATTTCTTTTAAAAAATTATGCGAAAACATCAGTCACATCAGATCAGTTACGTCACATTCTCTAAATAGCAACAGGTGACTACAACATGTAACTAAGAAAAAACACTTTTTATTTTTCTTATAGCTAGGAAAAGACGGCGCACACTAGTTCGCTACCGCGATCAGATAACCCTGAAGGGTCGTATACTAGTTCGCTCGCGTCCAGACCGTATACTAGTTCGCTCCCGTAACTATATGCTAATGCGATTAAGGTTCATTCTAAGAACCCAAAGATAGAGAAATTACACAAATTGAACAGCAAAATGAGAATGTTTTTGTTTGTGTTTTATAACTTAATAATAAATACATTATAAATTTGGTGTAAATTTATATGACATAAATTTTGCAAAGTCGAATCTACTTATTACATTGTGTTTCAATAATGATATTTTTTCCTCTACAAATTCCTTACGCAAATTAATATTAGATACATTATAAATTTGGTGTAAATTTATATTTCGGACAAATCATTCAAATTTCGGACAAATCATTCAAGTTTGAATTTGTTTATTATTTTAAATAACCTAGCAACACCATTTGGTTTAAGTTAAACTACGCTTGCCGATTGGTGATGCTCTGTAAATTTTGCTTGTTGATTAGCTTAAAAGCGGGAATATAAATATTTTTAGTCCCTTTTAACTGAAAATCACACTTTACTCCTATTCTGAAGGATTAAGTCATGTATTTTAGTCCCGGAATTGCAAAAAATTGTTTTGATCTGTCAAGTACCCCATTGCAAATATATGATATTTACATCCGATACAAAGTAGCTAATTGAATGCAAGTATTAAATCACATCATGTCAAATAATAATATTTATTGACTATAGGGGATGTCAGTCAGTTCTCAATTAGCACTGATTATAATCAAGCGGGCAATAGGGGCTGAATACATATTAGAAAACACTTAATAATTTATGTAGAATATATAGGTATACCTATAAAATAAAAATAAGCAAATAATACATGATACTATATTCAACTTAATCACTTATGCCATTTATATTTTGTAAAAACAATTAAAAAGTAGAATAAAAGGTTAAATAGAAATCAAAATAATTTTATAAACAAACGATAAAAAGAAATTGATACATAAACTGTTTCTAAATTTAAGTGTGGCGATAGCTAATGTTACAATTCAAAAACTTGATAGTTATTTGTAAAAAATGAAACTAGCAAACTTATGGCCGATTACAGTAAAGTGATCAGATTTTCACTGAGACAAAGTGGGACAAATGGCATGAAAGGCACCGTGAAAAATGCCGCCCCTACCTTTTGCCCCTAATCTTAATTTTTCCTACTTTTTTTCGAACTTTCTCTTAAAAAATAACTGAAAAACGTCAATTATATTTAAAATAAGAAATTTTACGAACTTTCTCTCAAAAAAAATAACTGATGAGCAAAAAAAAAAACGTCAATTACATTTAAAATAAGAAATGCGGATATAAAAGTGGGACATTTTAAAAATCAACGGGACGCGTGACAGTCTTCCAAAAAATGGGACTGTCCCACCAAAATCGGGACGTCTGGTCACCTTAGATTACAGCAACATTATTAATGGATAATTAAGATATTAATCCATGATTAGCGTACCATCACAGTATAGAATTTTGAAAAAATCCATTTTTGTTTTGGTCTTATCTTAAAGTACCTAGGTACAGTTATGCTGTCAAAATCTTTTTGGTCTTATCTTAAAGTACATACAGTCTCTCGAAATTTCAAATTTAAATTTGAATTATTACGGTCGCTTATTTCGCGGTCGCAAAATTCTGTGGATCGATAGGTGTCTTTTGGCGTCTTTCGTCTCGAAATGCCCTTTTTAAAAACGATATCCACTCTCAGAGTGAAAATTTCCCAGCTATAAGTTTGAAATTGTGACAGAATACAGCTGAACTCTTTTTTGTGTGGTGGATAGGGACCGCCTAAAAAAAATCACACCAAAAAAATATATTCAAAAATATCATAAATAGCTATAAAAAGTATAGTTCGATCTAGATTGTACAAAAAAGTTTTTTTTATGTGGTTGGTCTGGACCGCATAAAAAAAGTTTCATCGAAAAAACATCACTTAAAACGTTCAAAACTTAGAAATTTCCTTAGAAGTTGCTTCTATAAACAAGATAAAGCATTAATTTTCACGTAGAAACATTTTATTTCAGTTTTTTTTATCAAAAAAAGTTATTATAGTAATTATTTAAATTTTTTACTGTCTCGTGATTTTGATTCACATTATGTATTTTAATGGCCATTAAAAAAAATCGCACAAAAAAGGACCGCATAAAAAAGAGTTCAGCTGTATTATCTATTCCATTCTCCATGTTCCTACGGATGCTTTTTTTTGTTGAAATCTTCCTATTTTTTCACACGGAAAACTGTTAAAAAAAAGCTTAAATCTTCTACTTTTTATTCAAACCGCTGCCATTTTTTCAAATTTCAAAAAAAAATATCCATAGTTACATAGTGGCTTACGTACAGGTTAATAATTGTTCTAAGTACACTGGTTTTCAAGAAAAATTAAAAACAAACTTTTTGTTTCAAAAGTTTTTTCGAAATTTTCATTACGCTGTTGTAAAGAACAGAAAAAATTAAATAGGTACGATAGATTTTCGAATCATTATTTTCGAGAAAAACTGACAAATTCATTATGTTACGCAGGACACTGTGACAAGGGTACTAACTAAATTCACTAAACATTTAACAATTCACATCTTTGTATGAAATAACGTATAGACATATTAGATATATAAAACAATATTAAATACTCAATTCAATTACATTTTAAAAACATGTGTTACAAATAAATAAGACGGCCGGCAAATTTTTTTATTCTTCTCTTATGTTATTATTACTTCCGGTAATAAACACACAAAGTTTTTCAAAAAAAATATGTTGTATCTGTTTTACTTCTTAGAACAAGTTTATTATGAGCAGCACTTGATAGCTTTATTGTAAAATGCGTTTAAAAGGCGTTCTCCAACTGTGAAAATATTTTGTTACATCCGTATATAAGTAAATTCAGTTCCGAGTATTACAATACGCCCAAGGATAACTTAAAACGGAATTCGATTTTAAAATTTCTTGAAATGTTTGTACAAGCCACACAATACACTTGTCGACTTATGACTAATATAATTATGATAACTGACAAGTGAAATGGCGATTTCACCTTGTTTCCGAAATTCCGGACATAAATGAAAAAAACGCCGTGAGCAGCGGGGCCCCATCACGGTAGTCGAATTTTCCCCTTCATCTTCGGTATTGAATGTTTACAAGCGAAATGTGATTGAAAGTCTACAACCGAATTGTCATTTTGTTGGTTTCAAAACTGGTCATGAGTGTTCGGCTGATCGAGGCTTTAAAAAAAGGTTTTAAGTATTTAAGGACTGTATCTCAGTAAATTTCAATTTTGTGCCGAAAACAGGTAGCAGAACAAAAACCAACACAATTCGTACGAGGGCATTCCTGCCCATGTTTATCCGCTAATTGCCTTTATGTTTTAGTTTTAAACATTAAAAAAGGACCTTAAATAGTAAACTGGAAGGCCTTTATAAAGATATTTTTTCTTTCAAAAAAAATAAAAATAAAAAATAAAAAAAATAAAAAATAAAAAATTATTTCTTCGGTATTGAGTGTCTACAAGCGAAATATAATTGAAAGTCCACAAGCGATTTGTAATTTTGGTGGTTTCAAAACTGATAATGAGTGTCCGGTTGATCGGGGCTTTATAAAAAGATTTCAAGTTTTTAAGGGCTGAATCTCAGTAAATTTCAATTTTGTGCCGATAGAAGTTAACAGGGAAAAAGCCAACACAATTCGTACGAGGGCATTTCTATCCATGCTTATCCGCCAATTGCCTTTGTGTTTTACTTTTAAATATTAAAAAAGGAACTTAAATAGTAACCTGGAAGGCTTTTATGAAGATATTTTTTCTTTCCAAAAAAATCCAAAATTTCTATTTTATAAATAATAAAAATCCAAAATTCCTAAATAATAATTAAATAAATAAATAAACAGTGACTTTAATAACATTTGCAAATTACTTAATATATATGTATTTCATTTGTTAAAAAATTGTATTCACTTTTTTTTAAATTTTTTAAAATTACTATTCGCCTACTTGTATTTAGAATAAACATAATGCTTTTAAAACACATTTAACAATAGCATTCAATTCCGATGTAAAAATGGGAGAAGTGGGGGGAAAAGTGATGCGGACTCCCTACAAGGTACTAGCTGGATACTAACTGAATACACGTACAAAATTTCAGCCCTCTAGGTTTCCTTATGGAGTCTCTAGACATGTTAGAAAACAAGCAAAAAAATTAAGGAAATATTGGCGTAAAAATCGTGGGGGTAAGGGTTAAAAGTTGAAACCTCCAAAAAACAGTGTCTGGCTATTAGCTTAACCTGTACACCAAATTTCAGCCCTCTAGGTTTATTTGGGGAGATTTTGACCCGAACGAAACTGTTAAAAAACAAGAAAAATCATGTTCTTTTGGGTATAAAAATGGTGGGGGTAGGGGTTAAAAGTCGAGACCCCCAAAAGGCACCCCCTTGATACTAACTCAATCCGAATACAAAATTTCAGCCCTCTAGGTTTATTCGGGTGACCTGTGCAAGTGGTACAAACTTCGAAAACGTCGAAAATGCATGAAATTGTAGCTTAAAAATGAGGGGGTGGGGGTAAAATATTAAAACCACCAAAAAGCACAACCTAGGTACGAACTTTATCAACACACCAAATTTCAACCCTCTACGTTAATTCTGGGGGGCTGGGGGCCTGTTAGATCCAGCGAAAATCGTTTTTCCCCCCTCTACTCCCACCATATCATCCTAGGAAGCTGAATTTTGGATATGTTGTAGATAATTGACCGAAACATTATTTAAAACCGGTTTGGAAAAGTTTTATTGCTTTTCCGCCCCCCACCACCCCCTTAAAGGTCGGGTCCGAAAAAAAATTTGCCCAAAATTTGACCCCACTTTGATAGTATTGTTGTGCATCGGAATAAGCCCCACTTACCAAATTTCATCTCTTAACTTCCATAGGGGGGCCCTACACATATTAAAAGGTTGCGGGAAAATATATATATATATATATATATATATATATATATATATATATATATATATATATATATATATATCAGACATCTTTTTTTTTTACATAATCGTGTTCTACGGGTCCGAAAACGGATAGCGCCCCTGGTCTCGCCTCTCGCAGCTCTTATCGTATAGACTGTATAAGTCTAATTTTTCGGAGAAAATTCGACTAAAAATTTGTTAAGTTACCCTGAGACGTTCCTCTCCGACTGCACTCATTTTACGATATTATGTTATTTTCGTCCAAACTCTAATCGATCTATATTATTTCCATTAGCGGAAAAAACGATCTAGTATGACGTTTACACCGAAATGATAAGAAAGAAATACATAAGTAGTACACAAAGATACAATATAAATTAACGACTTAGGCGTTCTACTTACTATTTACCACCTCGATGAGAACAAGCTATTAGTTTCATTCTCAAAGAATGTACATTTTTATTAAAATTTATTCGTACTTAAAAATAATTTTAAAACTGAATTGATTGAATCATACACAAGTACAAGAGTGTTAAAAAAATTTAGAAATATTTTTAATGATACTTGGTCCGCAATTAAATGATATTGAAGATATGAAATGTTCAATAACTAATACACATTTTATTACATATCTCAATTTTTTTCGGGTAATAAAATTTTGTTAGTAACTTTAGTTTAGTTTTTATGATGTCTTCTATCTATTCAAATAAAAAAAAGAAATATACATTTCAAATACTTTTTTTAATCATATTAATGTTGGGAAAAATTTTTTTATTACTCATACGGGAGAAGTACTAACTTGGCGCACACATTTCTGTACGCAAAATAGCTGTTTGCTCACTGTACTCTTCCCGCATACTTTTTTGCGTTTGGAAAGTAACTTTCCACACGCAAATTGACAATAAAACACGCAAAATTTAATCAAAACACGCAAAGCCGCCTCTTAATTTTTCATTTAATAAATATTTCATAATTATTTCTATAGAAACCACCAACAAAGTAATTTAAACGATAATTAAATCAGAAAAAAAAAAGACGAACACTTAAAAATATTATTTTAAAAAGTAATAAAAAAGAAATTCGTAATAAAAAGTAGTATGTGCAACTCGTGCGGGATTGTCGATTGCCCCACTCAAGCGAATTAGCGTACTCACTACGTTCGTGCGCTCAACTTTGCTTTCGTGGGCAATCGACAATTTCCCGCACTTATTGCACAATATACCTACTATTTTTCTACTCCTACTATTAAAAGTAACATTTTGCTCACGGCTAACTATATGTAAAAATTAACAATTGCCCACACTATGTGGAAATAGCCGTGGGAATTATTTCGCACAGCTTAATATAATAAAAAAGTTGGCTATGTCTGATTTAATATATAATCTCATATCGTCGGGGATAGTGCAAATCCGCGTATATACCATAGGTAAAGAGTGCGTATCTACATTAGACCTGACCACATACGCGGGGTCGCCACTTGACGGCAATAGATCTGCGGTATTGTTATTGGGCGATTTCTTGCTCTCCGTTAGTCGAACAAAGTATCTATCAAAGAGGTAGCTGCTAATCAGGTTCCTGCGTTCACTGCCTGTGAATTTTTAAATTGGCTACATTTGTCAGATACGCGGAATTATCCAATGTTACTTACGCGTATTTGCACTATCCCCGACGATATGTAATTCTAAAAATATACATAAATGTATGTTGATTATTTGTTATTGTTTCTATAGTTTCAAAGTACGCTTTGGCAAAAATTTGAACATCTTACCACTAACATTAGGTTAATTAAAATTGACATAGTGTTTGAAAAATTACCAAACTGGATCGGCTGGGACTCGAACCCGGATCTCTTGGTTACCAGCCAAGCGCCTTACCAACTAGGCCACCGATCACTTGTTCGAGTGCCACTCCAATTCAGTAATCAATCAAACACAACCTCTCTCTAATGCGAGACGCAGTTTTTATACTTTTAATTTCAAATGTTATCGAGTGCTTTTGAAATTAAAAGTATAAAAACTGCGTCTCGCATTAGAGAGAGGTTGTGTTTGATTGATTACTGAATTGGAGTGGCACTCGAACAAGTGATCGGTGGCCTAGTTGGTAAGGCGCTTGGCTGGTAACCAAGAGATCCGGGTTCGAGTCCCAGCCGATCCAGTTTGGTAATTTTTCAAACACTATGTCAATTTTAATTAACATAATGAATTGGCCATTTGCCAAAGTACATCGAGTGTTCAAGTATCAGCCAAAGCTGAACATTGAGTGAACATATGAATATTGGTGTATGTTTAAATACGGATAAAAATCCGCCATACACTAATAATGTTTCACAGGCACTCGATAACATTTGAAATTAAAAGTATAAAAACTGCGTCTCGCATTAGAGAGAGGTTGTGTTTGATTGATTACTGAATTGGAGTGGCACTCGAACAAGTGATCGGTGGCCTAGTTGGTAAGGCGCTTGGCTGGTAACCAAGAGATCCGGGTTCGAGTCCCAGCCGATCCAGTTTGGTAATTTTTCAAACACTATGTCAATTTTAATTAACATAATGAATTGGCCATTTGCCAAAGTACATCGAGTGTTCAAGTATCAGCCAAAGCTGAACATTGAGTGAACATATGAATATTGGTGTATGTTTAAATACGGATAAAAATCCGCCATACACTAATAATGTTTCACAGGCACTCGATAACATTTGAAATTAAAAGTATAAAAACTGCGTCTCGCATTAGAGAGAGGTTGTGTTTGATTGATTACTGAATTGGAGTGGCACTCGAACAAGTGATCGGTGGCCTAGTTGGTAAGGCGCTTGGCTGGTAACCAAGAGATCCGGGTTCGAGTCCCAGCCGATCCAGTTTGGTAATTTTTCAAACACTATGTCAATTTTAATTAACATAATGAATTGGCCATTTGCCAAAGTACATCGAGTGTTCAAGTATCAGCCAAAGCTGAACATTGAGTGAACATATGAATATTGGTGTATGTTTAAATACGGATAAAAATCCGCCATACACTAATAATGTTTCACAGGCACTCGATAACATTTGAAATTAAAAGTATACTAACATTAGGTATAAATTTAAAAAAATTTTACTACTTATTTAAATTTTATTTTAATTAGGTATTTATGTTAAATTTTACGAAAAAAAAATGTGCTCGTAGAAAAAGTATAGTGTAAAATACGTGGAAAAAGTTTATTTCTCACTCATATGAATTGTTGCACTCGACCGGCGGGCTACTCGTGCAACAAACTCATATTCGTGAGAAATAAGCCTCTTTTCCCACTTATTGTACAATATACTATTATATTGTCAAAGTAATAGCTTAAAACTTCCAAAGAGAAGTTGTCCTAAATTTTGGAAGAATTATGATCACTGCGTGAAAGGGTAACAACAGATAAATAAATTGTAATTTGCTAATCGGTTGAGAAGGCGCCCGAGGAAAAGTAGAAAGACTTTTTTTGACTCGTTACTTATTATATTTTTGGAGAAAAATTTTTTAAAATATCGGGATAAAATTGGTGTCGTATCGAGACTGGCCGCTCTGCCATCAAAATCGGAAATATCCCAATAAAATCAGGACAGGTGAAAATAAAATGTTGACCCACCAAAAATTTCGAGTGAATCGATTTGTATTTAACTCAAGTGACGCAAGTCATTCAATTATTAGTGGTAATCGTATTGCGTGGTATATGGGAGCGCTGGGAAGTGTCTTTCTTATAGTAATCAACTTGGCATGATACAAGCTTGACGACTCTAAATTAAGTAGATGCCAGAATGCACTAATTTCATAATCACTTATTTATTGTTTGGTCACTAAAGACAATAATCTTAAAATGAAATTATAATTATTAACAGTAAAAAAAAAAAAAAAATTCACTGTCAAAATTCCTAAAATTTTCAATCTGTTAAAATATTACTTCCAGATAAGTCTTGCACCTATAATTTCATTTAAATATTTCACATGAAAAAATAAATAAAAATAATATTATGACATTTAATAACATTGTAGTATAAAATATCACATTCGACTTAAAATTATATTTTAAAATTGGTTCACATTTTTCTCTACGTAGGTATTTTAAAAAATGTCAAAATCAAAATTACCATGAAATTGACAGTTATTAAATTTCAAAAAATCGCATTAATCGTATATATAGGGTGTTTAAGATAAAACACAAGACAACTCTCTTATTAAAATATAAAAAACTGTAGTCATAGACAAAGTATTTTTAAGTGTAGAAAATTCCAATCAAGTTTTTTTTTTCTATTTAATAATATTGTTAGTTTAGATTTTGTTAATAAATTATGAAATTTTTCCCCTCCAACGAGTACCGTGTATCTCTCGTTGAGGAAATAGAAGGGGTGAAATATTTTTTCTGGTTAGTTTCTTCGTGTTTTTCAATTTTACGGAAAAATCGTTCTGGAGTACAAAAAAAATTACAAAACTGTACAAAAATAGTATATTGTACAATAAGCTTTTCCCACGCATTTTACACTATACTTTTTCTACGAGCACAGTTTTTTTCGTAAAATTTAACATAAATAATTAAAATAAAATTTAATTAAGTAGTAAAAATTTTTTAAATTTATAATGTCAGTGCTTAGATGTTCAAATTTTTGCCAAAGCATACTTTGAAACTATGGAAACAATAATAAATAATCAATATACATATATGTATATTTTTAGTATTATTTCTATATATTATATATTAAACTAACGGAACAACCTACTTTTTTATTATATTAAGGCGTGGGAAATAATTTCCCACTGTATTTCCGCACAGTGTGGGCAATTGTTAATTTTTAAATATAGTTAGCCGTGCACAAAATGTTACTTTTAATAGTAGGAGTAGAAAAAAAAGTTTTATACCTATTTTTCGCCAGGTTAATATTTCTTCCAAGCATAACCTTATAAAGTTAAATTAAATCACTTAATTATTAAATTCTATATAATATTCAATCCTTCTCAACCTGGGAATTATAAACTAATTATAAGCTTTCATATTCAGCAAAATAAAAATTTTGAACTCGCCACACTAAGCAAGAATCTAATATTCTTAGTTGGGGAGCCGAGCCGAAATTGACTCAACCCTCCCGCCGCTTAAAAATTAAAATATCATATTAATCATTACGGTAGAATTACAAGCTTTTTTTGAGCTTTTAAACTAATATAGTTTTGATTTTTGAACTCACCCACTTAGTCTTCAAATAACGCTTCATTACTGGAACTCAAAAAAGAGTTATTATATAAAAAGAAGAAAATTCGTTAGACTTCAATTTTAGTAAAAAACTTTAAAAGACAGGTGATTATTATATTATATATAAAGGGGTTGCAACTTCACAAAATTCCCGTATCTTAAACGTTTACCTTAGAGTTTCATACTAAATTTGAAGTTTTGATAAAATTTTGGATTTTGGATACAATTGAATAGTTGAATTGGGTTGAATTGGATTGGAAAAATTGGATAAAAGTTTGTTACGAGTGCGAGGAAACTGTTTACTAACCCCCCCCCCTCCTCCAACCTCAGTGTATTTTATTTTTCTTCAAAAAATTGGATCATCACACAAATAAATTATAATTGTGCGTTTGAAACATCGTGTATTTTAATTTGTACAGTACGTACTAAAAAGTTATTACAATATATGGTTGGTACATATAAAATATAAGTGGACAAAAATATCGGAGACATACGATATGGTTGTTTAAATTAAAAATTTCCGATACACATATGTACGTATGTACTATGTGGGCCTATCAAATTTGACTTATTGTTTATTGGCAACAACACGCGCAATATTCAATAACTCCTTTTACATCGAATTTGGTGTCCTCTTACAAAATCTACTGTAGCATACATTAATTGAACCACCAAAGAGAGAAAAATATTTATATAATTATAACAACCATATTTATTTATTGATTCATAGTTAATTCATTTTTGAATCAAACTGAGCCATAGACAAACCTTAATAGTTAATATGTATAATTCCTCGTTGATCGAGTATTGAATGAATGTTGCAACCAGGCCCGACGAAAGGGCGAGGTAGCCGGGATTGCAACCCCGAGGCTCAGCTTGAAGCAGAGGCCCGAGGAAAAGTAGGGAAACCTTTTTTCGCTGGTCACATATTTTAGAGAAAATTTTTTAATAGTTATTTTTCTGCAGCGCTTATCATTTCTCTGCACAGCTCTGGTTGCAACAATTATAGGAAATTAAATTTCATTAACCCATTTGTAAAAGATCGTTTACACGATGATAGTACCAGGAAAAAAAAACTCCCATAGGTACATAGCGGCCTACCTACAGATTAATAATCTATTTGATTTTTTTTTTTTTTCAAATGAAAACTGGGGCCGCAATCGTGGGCACGAATATCCGCCCTTTTTTAAAGACACTTTTTTTTTCAAAAAATTATAATAATTATAAAAAATAAATAAAAATGAATAAAAAAAATTTTTTGTATTGTTAAATAGTGGTATTAATCGTAAAAAAAAATTCATCACCATTCCCCCATCCTATCCATCCGAAAATAAATCGCGAAAATTGACTATTTTTCGACCGATCACACTATGATGGTACCTGAACAAAAAAAATTACCTTTTTTTTCTGCTCAGCAACTATATTTTGACATTTGACATTGACAGGTGTCATTTTTTATTTGTCTCTGAGGCTCCTGATTTTTTCTTGCAATTTATTTTTGTTTGTGTGTTTACTTTTTTTCTGCTCACCAGCTCAAAAATTATCCCAACAAATGTTTTTTTTTTTGCTTGTCTGCCCAGTCGTCGAAAATAGAAAAGTTAGCAAGCCTGGTTATAATAGGTATGTATACAAAAATTCGGGCCTACCCAAAACAAAAATTCAAAAATCGTCTCTGAACGCCACCTACCGGAAAGGGCAGAAAAGCACCTGCCAAGCCAGCTCGTTTCTCCGTATTATTTTGACAATCCAAAATTTTTGAAGGAGGCAGATATTTTGAATTACCCATCAATACAATCAAAGGTTACAATGTAAAATTTACTTATGGCTTATATTGCAAAAACAAATTGAAAATTTTTAGCACTCTGTAGTGTGTCCGTATATGACAAAAATGGGAAAGAAGCAATAGTAACAATAATCAACAACAATTGAAATAAATAAAGAAGGGAATAAGACACAGAACATTACAGAAGCAGTGTACATATAAAAATCTGTCGTTTGTAAGGTGCAATATTGTGGCAATTTACACCGTGTCTGATTTAGTTTGTTACTGTTCGTCATAGGGTTCACGTCGTAACTAGTATCATTGGTTTTTAATAAACTCGTAAAATATGAAGTGGGTCGTATTTAAGCGTAAAAATTCTATTGAACAAAAAAATTCTCAAAATAAAGGGATATCTTTCTTAAAATAAATAAATTTATTTTTATTTGTTGGTTGTTAATTACATAGGTCAGCCATGACAGTATATACTATAAATATGCAAGGTGCTCAGTCATACATATTACACCACAGAACAAATAGAACGAATATAACTGTCTCTTTTCTGCAATCACTTATGTGGAAGTATGTGCATCTTAGGCTGCTTAGGTGTCAGTTGCTCAGTACCCGTCGTTCAGTGTAAATCAGTCAAACAACAATAAATTTGATTGTTGAACCGGCACAAGTAGCGTTGTGGTATCACACACATCACATACATGTATGTGAACCAAAGGTCACGTGACGGCTATCACCACTCACACAAACAGAGTTTACCGCACAAATACAAAGTAAACACCGTGCACGTATACAACATATTTTCTATCTCAAGTGGTTACACAGGTTCCAGTAGTATAGAAATATGTATTTTCTCTCTAGATGCTCTATGTATTACACCATATTGCACAAACACATTCACATGTTTGTGTCGAAACAAATGATGTGTTTTATTGTATGTATCATAATCGTTTGGTAAGGGTAGCGGTCTGCACGTCATTTGCCGGCGACAGCGGGCACGGTAGTTATAAAATAGGAAATTTAGATCTTGTATATCTATGGAATAAAATCATATGTTCACATATTATGACATTACATACGTTTATATGTATATATACGTATATAAGTATTAATTCTTCAGCTTATTACGTTTCATGTGTGGTATTGTGCGTTGATTTCCGAAGAGCCGACGATCGACTCAAGGCAGTCAAGTGCCAGTGTCAGTCAGCGAGTGACAATGGTGAGTGAGTGAGCTATGTATAAGACGCTATGAGCAGGTCAAGTCTGCCCATGTGTTTACATGTACACTATTGTCGACAGCCAAAAAGCTATCACCGGATACATGACGTCACATACTTAAAATAAGCTTTTACTAACTCTCGTCTTGTTAAGCAAACCATAAACCGGCATGCCAGACATTTTATGATTTAAACAAACTTAATACATATTATATACATATGAATATAATAAGCAAATCGATTTTTATTAGGGCCCCGAACAAAAAATCTCTAAAAACACTTATAATTTTGTTACGCACGTTTGTCTGTCACATACCCACAGGGCCCGCGCTAGGGGGGGGGGCAATCCGGGCATTAGCTCGGGGCGGCAAATTTTAAGGGCGGCATTTTTGCAACTGACGAGCAAAGAAAAAGAAGGTCGTCACTTTCGTCAGGGCGGAAGACGAAAAAAAAAAACTGTGTGAAATTTTTCTTTCGCCAGAGCGGAATCTTTTCTTTTTGCCCGAGTCGGCGTAAAGGCAAGACCGAGCACTGATGTCCATTACTTCATTATCGTTAGAAGGAGCTCTTGAGGAACTTGAGGTTTCTTTTACCATTTTCCATTTTTAAACCCCATTTGCAAAATATTGAGCTTCACAGTGAGATCTCCCACCATATCCTGTTACTTTTCAGCCAAGAAGAATTTTACAATAAATTTAATAAATATAGACTCAGCTAAAATTATTTTGGCTAAGTTGTGTCTATAATTCCTGGAAATTTAAGCAACCAAAGTTTCGTCAGTCCAGTAACGAGAAATAAGGTGGGAAAAGAGCCCCAGTAGATGAATTTTTACATGGAGGTATGCTATGGTATTACAAAACATCCCTTAAAAAATCATGTTCAAATGTTTTGGGAAAATATTGGAAAATTAATAAAATTTTCGTTTCTTACGCTTGCATATTTTAGGGGATAAATTAATATTTATTGTTAGTGTCACACACTGGCACAAATGTTTGTCTGCAGCGCTATTTTTAACGCTCAAATGTTCTATATTTTACCCTGAATAATTCTCTGGTAATGTGAAACACCCAAAAACTTATAGGGTTGACTGGGGTAATTGTGAATGGATTTTCATGAGTTGAGATAAAAGCGTTGTTTTAAGTATTTTTTATTTTATATATCACATTATGGTTGATTTATTTTTAATTCTACATTATTCGGGATGCACCACACAAATTTTGAGCAAATTCGTACGAAAAACAAAAATTGTATAGGCCATTCACATTTTCTCGGTGCGGTTTTGCAAATCTTATGAATTTCGGGGTAAAAGTGAATGTCATCAGAAAAATTATTTAGAATGGATTTCAAGAGAAGTGTGGTACGTCAGAGTAAAGCCCAATTCAAATTCTTCACACTTACTCCACTTTCAAATTTTTCATCATACTTTAGCGGTCACAATTTCTCTTTGTTTAATGCAAGTTACGCATACCTCAAATTTTTACAAAAAATCATGGTTAAAGAAAAATAACAAAAATTGTAGGAACAAATTTATTACAAGCTAAAAATGATATTTTGATGATATTTTGTTATTTTATTATCTAAGAAAACAATAAATTACATGTATTCACACAAAAACAAGGAAAATAAGACTTTTTCAAGGAAATACATTTAGTTTACATGAATAAAAAACAATTTTTTTTTTTTGTATTGTTTGTACAACGGAAACTTGCACAATAAGGTCACCAGCAGTCAGCACCTTCATCAACATTTTCAACTCTGAAAAGGACACTACTGAAATTTTTGACCGAATGGGAGCATTTGTGAATGACGTTCACAATTACTCCACAATTTTAAAATCATGGGGTAATTGTGAATTGGTGATAAATTGTCCAATTTCTTTAGCAGTTAATAAGGAACCCTCTAAGGGCTTAGACCACTTCTTTAGAAGTACTTTTACTTACCTTTTAAAAAAAGAAAATGTATTTAAAAAAAATTTTTTTTTGAGGATTGGTCGATGTAAGATACATAAAATTTTGCAAGGGTTTTTTCAAAATAAAAAAAAAGATACTAATACTTGAAGAATTGTTATAAAATTTTAATAGCTTATTAAGAAAGGACAGAAAAACATATTAAGAGTTGATTTTTAACAATATTAATGTTATTTTAGAAATTACAGGCGCCGTTCACAATTGCCCCAATTCACAATTACCCCGGTCAACCCTAGGTAGTTTTAAATTTTCATAATTGTTATATTTTTACAAGTGTTGCGTAGTTGTACTGAGCTATAGTTTTACGATATTTATTTGCTTGTAAAGTATATGCGACAAAGTGACCCATGTGTAAACCTACTAAAGTCATATTTTTTGTTTTTCTCCAAGTCCGTTACAATTGAAAAGACGAAAACGGCACAAATCAATAAGCAAATAAACTGACGTAATTTGCTCACGTAAGCCCGATAGTTTACAAGTAAATAAGTTTCTTATAATAAAAAATTTCAAACAACATTTTTGAAAAAGTTTTTTTTTCTTAAATAGATTTGGCCGTTTTATTTCTATAGGTATAGATTCGGGTGCTATCAAACGGTAAAAAAATCAATGGGAAATTAACTCTACAAATTTTTGTAGCCAAATTTCTCGTAAAGATTTTCACTCGCGTATCCACAATCCACTTCAATCACAAAGTGATTGAAAAAATTATCCGGATCGGCCGGAACTCGAACCCAGGATCTCCTGGTAACTAGCCAGGTTGAAATGCAGACAAAAGTCTGTCATACGTAGTAGTGTTTCACAAGCACTCGATTTAATTTGAAATTAAAAAAAAAAATACATGTTTTTGATCCGATGAAATCGACTTTTTTCGGCCCACTCTAATTACTGCCAGAGGCGTGCACGTAATTTTAGCGTCGCCAATAAGTTGTTAGGTGTTTCACTTTACTAGAAAATTACCCAACTGTGAAAAAGTCTAACTACTATAAAACCCTGACTTAATACGTGTCCAACACGCACTTGACAAATTTCTATTATGGTACAAATTATGCATGAACAAGATCATACATATACGAACATCTGTAAATACGAATACAATATATTAAGTGCAAAATTTTGTTTTTCTGAATACATATATTTATCACATTTTCATGAACCGTTAAACCCGTAGTCGAAGAAATAGCACAAAGAAAATGTCGAAATATTTTATTAATGAATTAGTGAACCAGCAAAATGTGTGAACACGACAAACTGGCGCCACCATATTGAAAAGGTGCTTTAGTTGACAGAAAATAAGAGAACAAGATTTGAATTCCGATATTGAAAACCTTCCGAGAAGCATTCAATAGAAGTGAATTTCGTAAAAATGATATTGAATTCGCCGACAATTGTATGAAATTTTAACCAAGGTTTTAAAAAAAAAAATAATTCTTTAAAAGGTACAATAAAAATTCAAAGTTATTTAAATTTTTTTATATAATTGTAAAAATTTTGCCGAGATTCCTTCCTTTTAATTACTCCGAGTAAAGGCACAACGCGCTCCATTTCAATGCTTTAGATTTTTTAATAATTTAAGGGGGACCACTAGTGTGACGTTTTCAAAAAATTATAAAAATTTTTTTGCATGTTTCCGATAGTCTATAACTTTGAAAATAACATATTAAAATTTCAAGTGCAAATCTCAAATAGTTTTTGAGTTACAACCATCCGAAGAGCGGATTCTGATTTTCATTGTTAACTTTGGGGTATTGAGAAATGTATGAAGGTTGATAGTTCGGGAGTTTCTGGGCGTGGCTGCCAGTCACATGTGGAGAAGCTAAAATAAAGAAAAGCTACATTTTTCAAATTTGCTGCAGTTCTAACTCGAAGACAAATCGTCCGATCGATTTGATTCTTATTGCAGCTTCTTTTATATATGTTTCTTCGTACCATGAACCTCTAGTTTTCCGATCGAATAAAAAATGTAATTTTTTCAGGCCAAAAACCATCAAATTTTCGCGCAAATTTTAAAACTTTTTTTAAAAAACTCTACCATTTTGTTAAATTTCAACTTTTTTTTCGATTAAGGTTCACGGTACGAGCAATACCTTCTAGTTTTTTAGGCTTTTTGGTTTTTTTGATTTCAGGCACTGTGAAGGTCGCTATCACTGCAGCAGTGAGGGAACTTTTTTTTTGAAGCCTTGGAAGATCGCTAATAACTCCCTGATTTTTCAATTTTTTGGTCCAAAAATTTTATCATGAATTTATTATATATCAACGAATATAAACTTAAAATATTAAAACATTCCATACAGTAAGTAGCTTTCTTTAAAAAAAATTTCCAAAAATCACCCCTTTTTTAAGGCAGTACACTAGTCTCCCTTAATTGTCAACGGAATATTGATTAAATACACCAAAAAAGTGAGAATCCATACTAGGAACAACCGATAATATGTATGTGGTCCAATTGTAGTCTCCGTTTCATATTGTTTTTCAATTTCCTTCCCTTTAAAGCAGCCAACACTGCCTAAATTTTCGATCTAAACTAAAATAAAATGACGATAAAATTAGTTTAGTTATGTTTTAATGAAATAAAATGACAAAAATCTTGGATCTAGCTCATAAATAAATTTTCGAGAGATTTAAGTGACTCCAGAGGTAATGTTTTTCTGCACAATAATACTTTTTTTAAAAATCATCACCGAGAAAAAAACTGAAATGTTTTCTTTTCAGTTTAAAGTTATACACGAAGTGTAAAAATTTTTTTTAATAAAGTGTGTATCGTTCCTTGTTAGAACGTACTTTTAGCTTTAATTTCTTTATTTATAAGCTTTCTGACAATCATTAGTTTAGAAGTTATTTGTGGTTAAACAGAAAAAAGCATTGCTAACTATTATGGGCGCAAGCTAATAAGAACTTTTTTATCTACATCTGCATTTATGTTTGTCTATCACATTAATAAATAGAAGTTTACTCACTCACTCATATAGGTATAAACATAATTATTTGGTTTGGTTGGTAACTATGGAAATAATACAATTTGTGGTCCTCTCACCTCAATTTCTGGAGGTCTTTTGAGCTTGCGCCCATAATACTGATATCATGGTTTTAAAAAGTTCAAGCTATTCTCTTTAAGGTATAAAAATATCCGATATGTGAAAGAAAATTTCTTACTTGTTTTATAAAAAACACCACACAAATAATTCAGAAATTATGGGATTATTAAGGGGGTTCCCCCGTGTGACGGCTTGTTTTTTAAGCATTTTTTGGGAAATTATTTATGACAACCATTAAAAAGATAGAAATTTGGGTTTTTTATCATTTATTTACTACTATCTCAAGAGTAACTACATAAAACAAATTTCAAGTAAAAATCTTCATTAGAACGTAAGTTGTACCACTCCAAAGACACCCGCTTTGAAAAAAAGGACGCTCACTTCCTCCACGATTTCGGCTGATAAGATTATCTGAAAAAAAGAAATAAAACGAAAATATTGAAAATTGGATTTTTGACAGACTTCTGAAAAAAGTTATTTTTTAAAGTTAATATGTACCTATTTACAAAAGTTTTTACCCTATAAATTTCAAGTGAATCAGTCAAACCGTTCTCGAGATATGATGGAAGAAAGTTCAAAAAACAGTTTTGATAAAAATGCGTTTAAAGTTTCAAATACGGTTAAATTATGAAAATCTTAACTTACCATCAATCTGCGATGCCTCGTCCATGTAGTACTTCTTCCTCTTCCTCTTGGAAATCTTTCAAAATAAATTTTTTTCAAGTAGGAAAAAATTTTTTTAACCCATCGCACGGGGGAACTCCCTCAAGAGAGCATTCGTATTGTCTTAGACATTCATTGATACCATGGTTTTTGGATTCATTTCTACAAGATCCAGTGTTTTTCTCTTACATAATATTTCTGTTTATTCCGTTAATACTAAATTCACCTACATTTTACAATAGATAAGGTATTCCTTAATTTCCAACTCCATTCACCAAATTCTTAATTGTTCTATCCAAAAAGGACCGTATAATTGATATTTATTTTGTGATATGTATTATTAGAAAGAATTTTAATTCCATCCCTGTTGTGTTCCAGCACAGAAAGGTACTTCTTCGCATTTTTAATAAGGTTGATTTGTAAGTACCTATACATACTTACATATTTGTGCAGAAGTATTTTTCAGGTATTCATTTCTAAGAACTGACTCAAGATGTGTATGTGTGTAAAGTATAAAGTAAGTAACCAGTAAAGCAATGATCACTTTTACCAACTGCTCTGACATTTCTGGAATTTATTATTATTTTATTATCGTACATAGGTAAATACACAGGGAGACATAATGTGTAACATTCATGTAAGTACACACGATTTAATGCGTATCAAGTTTATATGTTATGTTTTATTAAAAACTAGCTGTATCCGCGACGCCGTTCACGTGATTCGTTGGTGTGTGAGTATAATAATTATAAAGAATTTGCAAATTTCATTAAAATCCGTCCAATAGTTTTTGCGTAATACGTGCACTTGCATAAGAGTTAATAAAATAGTTTTTGAGTTACAGCCATCTGAAGAGCGAATTCTGATTTTCATTGTTAACTTTGAGGTATTGAGAAATGTATGAAGGCTAATAGTTCGGGAGTTTTCAAACGTGACTGCCAGTCACATGTTGTGGAGCAGCTAGACCCTGGTACATTTAAACGACTCATTTAGTTTTACTATGACCGCTACAGTGGCGTAGCGAGGGGGGTGCAAGGGGTACTATCATGACCCGGGCGCCACTTTAAAGCTAATAAGAGGAGCGTAAAAAGCTAATAGGAGGGCCGCTATTACTTTAAATTTTCTTTTGTGTTTGTCATTAGAATTTTGTTGCGTGAAAGTATAGGGAAATTACGAAATTACTTCCAGGTTATGACTTCAAATATACAGATACACAAACAAAGCACTGGTGAGCAAAAAAAAGGTCGTTAAGGCAACTTTTAGGGAAAAATTTAAAATACAAATTTATGAGAAAGAATTTTTTTTTTAAATTTTAAATACACCGTTCCACTACCTAAAATTTTTACAATTTTAGAAGTTAAGGGGGGCGCAAATAAAGTGTCACGCACCGGGCGCTGGTTATGCTCGCTACGACTCTGGACCGCTGTAGTCAGTACCATCCTAAATAATTTTAGTAAAAATTCTCAGTGGTTAAAACTAAAAGGTAAAGTAAAGAATAACTACATTTTACCAATTTGCTGCAGTTATAACTCGAAGACAAATCATCCGATCGATTTGATTCTTATTGCAGCTTCCCTTATATATGTTTCTTCGTGCCATGAACGTCCAGTTTTCCGATCAAATAAAAAATGTAATTTTTGCAGGCCAAAAATCATCAAATTTTCGCACAAAATTTGAAAATTTTTTTTTTTAAAAATTCCGCCATTTTGTTAAATTTCAACTCATTTATTTTGATTGAGGTTCATGGCACGGGCAATACCTTCTAGTTTAATAGGCTTCTTGGCTTTTTTGATTTCAGTCACTGTGAAGGTCGCTATCACTGCAGCAGTGCGGGAACTTTTTTTTGGAGCCTTGGGAGATCGCGAATAACTCACTAAATTTTCAGCTTTTTGGTACAAAAATTTTATCATCTATTTATTATATATATCAACGAATATATCCTTAAAATATTAAAACATTCCATACAGTAGTTTTCTTTAAAAAAATTCTCAAAAATCACCTTTTTTAAGGCGGTCACACTAGCGGTCCCCCTTAAAATGGTTTTTGTATTATCCCATAGAAATAAGACATTTTCCCGCAATGAAAAGTATCTTATACGTTAATTCTCTCAAAATGGTTTTTGTATTTTCGCATGGAAATGAGACATTTTCGAAATATAAAAAGTGTCCTAGATGTTGACCCAGATAATCAGTTACAACCACACCAAATTACATCAAAATCCGTCCGGTAGTTTTTGCGTGATGCGTGCACAGATAGACAGAAAAAATTTAAAAATCGCTGTTTTGATATCTAATTCAATAACTATCTACAGTGTCAATATATTTTTTAAAATTATGCCGTATGCAGACATACCCTCATTAAAATCTTATTATATATGTATAGAACAACAAAAAAAAATTATAACATACTAGCTGTACCCGCGACGTCATTTGCGCATAAAATCAATGAAAAGGTATGTAAGTATAATTTAATAACACTGCGTTACAAAAATAATAATCAAAAATTATGTACCCACTTTAATTTTGCCTATTTATTCATTCATACACATCCCTCAATAAGAATATATGCGTACTTTTTTTCTATCACGTACTGTTTTTTAGGTACGATAATTAACATAATTATATAACTATTAGTAAAGAAATTAAAAAGTAACGCTTCAGTATACACATTATTTTAGTTAGTAATGAAAAATTATTATAATTTATTTAAACTATAATTCGAATAAAACCAACAACAAAATTTATCGTTAAAATATTTGCACACATTAAAATATAAAATATATAGTGAAAAGTACATCTTGTACACAAAAATATGAAAAATATTAACTTTTTCTTCTCGCTTTAAACGCCAACAGTAATCTCCTAACATAGCTGCATCCCAAAGACCTTGAAGCCGTTCTTCAAGCCTTTTTATATCCTGGTGAAACCACTCCTCTAGCTCACCACTTACAGCTCTAATATTTAGAGTAAGAAAAGAGAAATAGAAAAAAATGAATTTTCAATGACACCCGGCAACCCATCTTGTTGTATGCATTTAACAAATTGTTCACAAAGGCTGCCTGTATACGATCAGTAATACTGTCAGTATTTAGAAATATTGACATTATTACTGATCGTGTATTGATAATACTGAAGTATTCGTATATATAATTTATACAATAAAAATAATGATTCACTATTTTTGTCAGTAAATACTGACAATATTACTGATCGTGTACAGGCAGCCTAAGAGTTCTGCGTTTTCGGCTCTGTGATTACTTATCCGTGTGACCAATACAAACGATTTTTCTTTCTTTCAATCGAAGCAGTAGTGTACTAATATGGACGCAATAAGGATAGTTCAAGAAAAGTTGTCGGTGTGTACCTCAAAAACATGACGTGATAGAAACAAAAGACAAACACTGCCAATATACTCTAGCTAACAGAAAACTATAAGAGCAATCAGTTTTCCGGGTATCGAAATCGTGTCACGCAGTGTAATTACAAAGCATTTACGTAGAACAATAGTTTTGCGTAATGTATGCACATGCTCAAAATAGATTCTGTATTTTCCCGAGGGAACGAAACATTTACCCGTAATAAAAAGTATTGATGCAGGTAATAAGTTATTACGACACCAAATTTCATAAAAATCCATTAAATAGTTTTGCGTAATGCAGCACATGCTCAAAATAATTTTTCTATTTTCCCATGGGAAAGATACATTTTCATAGGATAAGAAGTATCTTAGGTATTGACCTAGGTAATAAGTTATCACCACACCAAATTTCATTAAAATCGGCTTAATAGTTTTTGACGTAATGTGTGCACATGTTAAAAACGGTTTTTCTATTTTCCTGTGGGAATGAGACCCGGAGTAAAAATTATCTTAAATGCTGATCCAGGTAATAAGTTATTACCACACCAAATTTCATAAAAATCCGTTTAATAGTTATTTCGTAATGTGTGCACATGCTCAAAATATTTTATAAATTTTATTTTTCCCGTAGGAATGAGATTTTTTCCCGGAGTAAAAAGTATCTTAAATGCTGACTCAGGTAATAAGTTGTCATTACACCAAATTTCATTAAAATCCGTTCAATAGCTTTTGCGTGATGCATGAATAGACAGACAGACAAATACAAATTTTAAAAATTGCTGTTTTGATATCTACATCGATAACTATTTACAGTACCACTGTACCAGTACAATTTTTAAAAAATATTCCATGTACAGGAACGGTCTCGTTACAGTTTTTGGAGTCGCTCGAATGAATTCATATTATATGTATAGATTTAGTGATGAAGATAATATTAACAGGTAATCATTATCATAATCTTAAGCTTTGCGATGTGAAATAATTTTTTTTGCAATTCTGAATAAAAAAGTTAACTCTGTTTGTTGCCTCAGTAAAAATGATTTCCTTTTTTCCACATGTGAAAGGGTACACTACTTTTTATCACGCGTAATAATATATTATTCAATGAGCTGGTAATGATAGCTATTACTCACGAACATGAAATTGCGACACGAGCCGAGTTTACGAAGCTTTTATAAATTATATTGCATATTGCTTCAAACTTCACTCAAAAGTTATTTTATACTTCTTAGACCATTTTTAAATAAGAGCTTGCTTTAAAATTTTTTTTACTTTATGTATTTTATACTTTTTAGTCTGATCACAATTAATTTTTAAGAAAACTAATTAAAGAAGTAATTTTTTTACCTATATTTTAATCGGTTATTTCAGAGGCGGTGCAAGACTAAAATAGGAAGGGGGCGAAATAAATTTTGCGAGGCCCCCTTCTTTGATTTTCAAAAAATTTTTATATTCCTCTAAAAAAAAATATTTGTCAAAAATAGGCGACGAGCCAAAAAAAATTTCTCAAGACTTTTGCAGGCCTTTTTTTCTGATTTTTCAAAAAATTCCTCCCTAAAAATCAGGTGATGAGCAAACAAAAAAAAAGTTCTCAACGACCAACAACAATCTTAGTCAATTTCTATCAGCTTTCTTACACTTGCAAAACCTCGCCGCGAGGCTATAGGGGGTCACCCACTTCACCCACCTTTTGGGCCGCCTCTGAGTTATTTTACCCTAATCAAACATAACTATGGAAACTAAGAATTTCAATGTAAAATTAATGAACAATATTTGACAGTTCGAAATGTCAAAAAGTTGCACAAGACTAAAAATCAACAATTCTAGTTTTAAGGGAATTTATGGCAAATGTAATATTGTATTTCCATCAAAGTTATACAGGTGCGCAAAATTTAAAACCTCTAGCTCAATTAGAAGTTGTCTAAATTTTGATTCCAAGATTTGATCTAAAAAAACAAACTAACATTGCAAATTAAATAAAAGCTTTTAATAATAAATATCAGAAAATTAGTTTGATTTTAGGGTGACAAAAATGGTATGCCAAAAGGACATTTAGAAAAATCACTCAATTCAATCACAAAATTAATTTTCTTATCTATCTTCTTTTAATTACATAAATATATGTAATGTACAGCTGGTACTGCTTATCATAAAATTTGTTAATTATTACACGCACCCGACTAGAAATTTTAATAAGGTCCAGACAAGGGCCTTATCAGGCGTGCCTTACATTCTGATGAGATCCAGATCAGGATTACCGTATGAGGTCCTTATCAGGTTTGTCACGCAAAATAGTCATCGGGTCCTTACCATGACTACCTTATCAGGTCCTCATCAGGACTACCATATCAGATCCTAATTAGGAAAACCTTATTGAATCCTAATCAGGCTGTCCTCATCGGGTTAGCTCAATGTTAAATTATACATACAGTATTAATACTTCAATGTAAAATGAGTTCAATGTTAAATGTAACATTTCGAGTTTGTGTTAAATGAAAATATTAACACAAATTTCGATTTAACAGAAACAAAATGTTAACCTGTTTTGAACAGCGAGGAAGTAACACAAGATTTGTGTACAGCAAAAGCATGCTATAACTACAATTATCTTACTTACGTTGGAATATATATGTACCCAAATGTATAATAAAATAAAAAAGATGAGTGTAGTTCTTATTGTTAAACAAAACCAAAAAAATTTATAAGTTTTTTCAGTTATTGACGAATATAGTTCTATTAAACGTTTAAAAATGAAAAAATTTTCTTACATTTTAAAGTTATTTTGTTACAGATTCAGTTACAAAAAAATCATGTAAGCTTACATGAGATTGTATTATATAATATAGTAAGTACAAGTAAAGTTATCCTGACATGGACCTGATAATGTTCTGAGTATGATAACCCGATAGGAAATTTATGTTTTTTACATAAGGTTATCCTGATATGATCCTCACAAGGATCTGATCATGATAACCTGTTAAAAAATATTTTTCTTACAAGTAAGTTTATCCTGACATGGACCTAATAATGTTCTGAGTAGGATAACCTGATCGGAAATTTATGTTTTTTACATAAGGTTATCCTGATATGATCCTGATAAGGTGCTGATCATGATAACCTCTTAAAAATATTTTTCTTACAAGTAAGGTTATCCTGACATGGACCTGATAATGTTCTGATTAGGATTACACGATAGGAAATTTATGTTTTTTTTTTACGTAAGGTTATCCTTATATGATCCTGATGAGGTTCTGATCAGGATAACCTGTTGGAAAATATTTTTCTTACAAGTGAGGTTATCCTGACATGAACCTGATAATTTCCTCATCAGGTTAACCCGATGAAAAATATTTCTTTTTCAAAGAAGGTTATCTTGACCTCATCCCCATAAGGACCTTATCAGATTTTCCCTATTAGGGATTACCTTATCTAAACCTGATAAGGACTCGATGATACTTTCTGCAAATAAGGAAAAATTTCTAGTCGGGCATATATTAGGTCATCCGGAAAATTCGTGCCGTTTTTGGAGTCGCTCGAATGAATTTATATTTCTTCAAGTAGCAACCACAAACGAAACATGCAACAACATGTTAGTGTTAGGCCGATAGTGTTGCTTGTAATATGTATCATAAATCTTTAAACACTTGTTTAAATAATTTTTTTTGTCAGTAATAATGAGCAATCTTAGACATCAAGGAACATAACGTCATTTAATACGAGTTTAAAAAAGGTACTAATGCAGCTGACGCAACGAGAAATATTTGTAGTGTTTATGGTGACGATGCGCTTTCTGACAGAGCTTGAAGAAAGTGGTTTACTAGATTTCAAAAGGGTAACTTTTCTTTGGAAGAAGAAGCTCCCTCCAGTCGTCCTGTGTGTATTGACGATGAAACAAAGCCTCAATAAATAACTGTCAAGAATTAGCGGTAACTTTTGAGCATTCCAAATCCACAGTTCTCGGCCATTTTAAGAAAATCGGGACGGTCATTTACACCAAAAATGAATGACCCAATAATAAGGAACAACTTTTTCCGCATTTTCAGACATACCAGAAAGCACTTTACATTATTGATTTTGAAGTCAGTAGTTTTGTGCATAAAAAATTATAATGTTACACAAACGGACGTTCCTTTTTAATTTGAATATTACTGTGCGCGAATGTATTATTTTTGTACGCTAAGCTTTTAAACGGTGTACTTGCGCACAAGCGCACACCTTAGGGAAAACACTGTACTTAATTGGTATGTTTTTTCATAGCATCATGGGAAGGTTAATAATATTTTTTCTACGATCATAGTAGAAAGTAGGCTTTTGCGCTCTATGAAAAGAACGCAAAATATTTGTTTGCTGAAGACTGTTACTTTTCGCTTTAAAGCGAAAAGTAGTACTTTGTCGCTCGCTCAAAATATATATATATATATATATATATATATATATATATATATATATATATATATATATATATATATATATATATATATTTAATTACAAATCGTGTACTTAGGCGTTGTTTGTATTTTCTATGACAACTAATAAACAGATTCTAAACTTCATATTATTTTTATCGTAATCAAGTGAAATATCAATTTTATTAAATTTAAAAATAACTAATATTATTTAAAAATAATAAATAATTATAAATATTAAATAATAAGTTGATAAATAATTTTAATAAAATCTATACGTGTATGATGGAAATACGCAATAGTGACAGCGATTTTTCAAATACACCATCAGATATTTCTGAAGCTGCAAAAATTATAATATTAAAATAAATGTTAACATCCATTTTTTTTTCAAGTATTTTTTAAATAAAACGAATACATTCTACAAGATTGTAAAAAATATTATGTGTGTAATTCAAGCACAAAGTAACATTACCGTTCTCATGAGAATGACGCGCTCCGCCTCAACACGCGTCAACATTCTCAACCGAGCGGCAATTTACCACTTTGTGCTCTTAATACACAAATAACTATTACCGATCGTCGAATTGAATTCCTGTATTTTGTTTCTTTTATTTGTCTAACTGTTTAAATTCTATTACGTACTTAGTTAAAAAGACTTTACTTTTTTATGTATTTTAAATGAAATATAATAATCTAATAATAATAAAATATCGGTCAGTAATTCAGTATATTACTAAAATAAATTATTATCTCTTCTCTCATCATTCGGAATGTGATGATCCTAAGTTAATTTGCAATAATCAGCAAATCGCAGAAACATCAGACATCACAGCAAAACAGGCAAAAAGATGAGCATAATCGCACAGCACAGCACTCTTTAGCTGTATATGCATAGAAGATATCTCGCGGTGCTGATCGCTGCTGTGTGCACACACGTACATGTACGCATGCATGTGTGTGTGTGTGTGTGTGTGTGTGTGTGTGTGTGTGTAGTGTGTACAAACTTGTTAGCTTTTAGCGAATTTTCGAATTGAAAATTCAACTATTACAGCCACTGTCATTTACTGTATTTCCGTTTGCGTGTACATTAGGAGTAGACTTGGGAGAACAGTGGTCCCTAACAGAATCGCCATATAAAATATTTTGAATTGGGGGGCTATAAATTTTATTACAAAGCTGAGGATTTTCCCTTGGATTTGATGACTAGCCTAAAGAAGACAATGTCAATATTACGAGGGAGGTTAAATATCTGGGAGTTATACTAGACAGTAAATTAACCTGGAATCAACATATTGACTACAAAATCAACCAAGCGAAAACTGGTCTACTAAGATGTAAGCGAGTGCTTGGAAAAAAGTGGGGACTGAAACCAAGTATAGCTCATTGGATATATACTATGGCGATCAGACCCATCATAACGTATGCAGCGGTGGTGTGGTGGAAGAAGACTGAGCAGAAAACTGTAAAGACCAAACTGGAGAGCTTACAACGCTCAGCATGTCTTGGGATTACAGGGGCAATGTCATCCACACCTACAAAAGCAATGGCAATCATTCTGTCATTAACTCCTCTGGATATTTTCATTCGTTGAGTTGCCAAAATGACAGCCTACAGGCTAGAGAAGACTGGGCAGTGGCTCAAGATTCATTATGAGTCTTCCCACACCAGTATCTCTCACGAAATATGTAGCAAAATTCTACAAATGCCATCTGACATTGTAGAAACTAAATACCTCTTTGAAAGGCCATTTGAAGTTAGCATTACACCGCGAACTGAATGGCGAGAGGAAAACATGGAACATAGAAGTGGGGATATAACATGGTACACTGATGGTTCCAAAATAAATGACCGAACAGGAGCAGGAATATTTGGTGTTTGTCCAGCAGTTGAAATATCTCAACATCTGGGGCAGTACGCTACAGTGTTCCAAGCAGAAGTGTTTGCAATAATTTGCTGTCTCTATGAAAATATAAGAAGATCTTATGAAAACAAGAATATTTTCATTTTCAGTGACAGTCAGGCAGCACTCAAAGCTATTAACTCATTTCAGGTTAAGTCAAAACTTATCCTGGAATGTAGGGAACTCCTACAAGAACTAGGTAGCAAGAACAGAGTTTCTCTAATATGGGTACCAGGCCACGTGGGAGTTGATGGCAATGAGAAAGCTGACAAACTTGCAAAGCAAGGTGCATTAAAAGATGACTACAGCCCAGAACCCTACTGTGGGATAACGATTAAAACCGCGAAAGGGGAAATTGCTGAAGCCATGACAAACGAAACAACTGCAGTATGGAGAAATACTCCAGAGCAAAGACATGCGAGGCTTATGATTAAAGAACCTTCCATGAAGTTGTCATCCGAAATTCTACTACTGGATAGAATGAAGATGAAAGCTATAGTGGGTTTTCTGACTGGACACTATCATTTAAGGAAGCATCTGCATCGAATGGGAATATATAGAGAAGAACCAGTATGCAGGAAATGTGGGGTGGAAGATGAAACAGTCCACCACATTCTGTTTGAATGCGAGGCATTGGCTCGCATTAGGCACTCAACACTGGGTTTGGGTACAGAGCTTGAGACTATTCATCGGGATCCCGTAAGGGCCCTAACTGACTTCATCAAAGAAGCGGACCTCTTACGCATAACTGATGAGTAAACGGGGTTACTGCACAATATTCCACTAGGAATCAGTGCATGGGCTGACAGGACCCCCCACCCGTAGGAAAAAGAAGAAGAAGAAGCCTAAGGAAGCTTTAAAGAACAAATCAGTAAAAATCAAAAATTACCCATTTTTCATAATTTAATATATAATTTTAATTTTAAAAATAATTTAAAAAAATTAATGTTGAATAAATAAGTGGTCGACTGTAATAGAAATTAATTTAGACGAATTCAAAACATTTATAATGTAAACAATATCTCTGTTTCCTTTGTGATTATTTAAATAATATGTATATGTCACCTTCTTTATACCTGCTTTAATGTAAACAAAATTGATTGTATTAGTAGATTGTATCACTCTAGTAGGTCGCTCACAAAATTGAACATGGTTTTGTTTTTGCATTAGAAAAAAAATAAAGATATGTATGTACATATAACAAGCAAAATGATTCATAATATTGGCAATTAAAAAACACAAACAGACACAAAATAACATTAATGATGTGGTATTAATAGTAAAACGTCGTAAAACTAATTTTTAAAAAGACTGATAATATTTTTACGTTTTATGACAACCCTCCAGTTCTATTCGTAGCCCCCCAGTACAAAATATTTTATATGGCGACTCTGTTAGGAACCTTTTCTTCCCATCTCTGATTAGGAGATACTGTTGCTTCGAAATCCGTACGGTTTTGTAACACTCGAAACATGTAGTTGTGTACAATTCAAGTCTCCCGTCCTCTAAACGCACACGCGTTTGAAATGCAGACTGTTCTTCCAAACACGTGCTCAAGGGAACGCGATGATTATAGAACGATAGTTCTGCAAAAGTAATAAAAGTTTGAATTACGGCCCAAGAGATTCATGTCCAAAATATTGACAAAATACTTTATATTGCCCAGTGGCAAAAATTACGAAGAATTAAAGCAATAGTGAAAAAAAAATACTTATGCCAATATTATAGTCAACAAACCAATTAAATAAAATGATTGGGAACAAGAAATGATAGAACTCTTACCAACAAGAAAATCCAGTATTTTCTGACACATCTTGAAAACATCTTCACTTTTTCTTGTTGGCCTAATTCTTCACCTGTGGTTTCGTCATCTTCAGATAAAAACTGATTTATCAAAAAATTGACATTATTAGGTTCAAGTAATAATTTTTGTAAGTTATTAGAGCTTATAGTTTTTTGTTGTCGATAACATGATTCTAAATAAAATTTTATAAAAGCTTTCATTTTATCCATTGGACATATAAATTGAATTTGAATATGTAGAAAAATTCATAGGTCAGAAGAATAGAAGGGTTTAAATAAGGGTTTAAATATTTAAGTACAAGCTTATTATGTTACTTATATTCTCTTCAATGTGAGTGTTCACTTCAAAAAATCTTAAGATAAACATTTACTTCTTTTTTTTATTCACCAAACCCTATGTGGAAATTTTTGTACTAGGCTCAAATGTGTGACCTTTAAGATTATTAGTGTTGGCTGTCAACACTAATGACTAACCTTCTAATCCTAGCGTTTACCTGAATACGTGTTTGAAAGAACAATGTACGTTACAAACCCGTACGCGTTTAGAGGACGGGGGACTTGAACAAGGCACGTGTTCGGAAGAAGAGCCTAGCGTTACAAGACCTGTGCGTCCCTAAAAAATAAGATTCACTAAAATCTATACATATATATATATATATATATATATATATATATATATATATATATATATATATATATATATATATATATATTTTTTTTTTCTTTTTTCAAAAATTTATATTAACTTTCGTGAAAAAAATTAGTTTTTTGCCAAAATTTCCCCTTATCCAAAATTTTTTGCAACATTTTTCTACACCAGTGAAAAGACGAGAAAATATCACATAAAAAAAGACTTTAAACTATTATTCTATTTCTAGTTTCCGAGCAACTAGTTTCCGAGAAAAACTAATTTTTGTAAACGGAAATTCGCTAAGTTATGCAGGATGCTGCGACAGGGGTATTTCGTGTTTGTCGTGTGAACGGAAATCAACTGTCTCTATTGATCATGTATGATGTAGTGGACCTTGGTAATAAAATAATATGTACAATAAAACATAATATTAATATAGTATATTTTTTTAGTTTAGAAATGACGTCATTATCATCTCTTCAATTTATGACGCTAGCTGTCCTTTAAAGAAATTGTACGATACTGATTCTGATTTTTACCAATAATTTTTTATTTGATCCACCTATTTCAATTCTTACTGTGGTATGTTACTACCTAGGTACCTATCATAAAAATATGAATTGAAATGGGTGAGTCAAATAAAGAATTATTAAAAAACATGGGATCGTTGCTTTGTCACTTTTCACAACAAAAATCGTATAAACACGAGTCGACTTTCGGCCATTACGCCATACGTTGTGTTTTTCAGGTGAAAAACACAACTAAAAACTGTTCTTTTAGGCGAAGCTATTTATAAGTTGGGAAAAACACGACATTTACGACACGTGAAAACAGCGGTGAACGTTAATTACAAGAAATAAAGAATAAAATATACAGGTAACGGTCGGTGCTAAATTGTCAAAAATAGAGATATGTATTGATTTGCTGAAAAGTTACACCCCCATCAGGTGGCTGCTTTTGTTTTGGAAGCCCTGGAAATTAACAAATTGAACAAAGACCCAAACCACGTCATCTTAAATGACCAAATAGATCTAAACAAATCGCCTTTATTAAATTTATAACACAATACATCTCACATTTTGTTTTTGAATAGTTTAGCTGACAGGTACCTGTTTAAAAATTTTATTGATTCCTGGTAATTAATATTTATAGTAAAATGGTGTTATATAATAATTCTGATTTTACATCCTTTTAACAATCCTTTTAGTTTGACAAAAGCAGCCATCTGATGGGGGTGTAACTTTTCGTGCAAATCAATACATATCTCTATTTTTGACAATTTAGCACCGACCGTTACCTGTATATTTTATTCTTTATTTCTTGTAATTAACATTCACCGCTGTTTTCACGTGTCGTAAATGTCATGTTTTTCCCAACTTACTTCAGTAATTTTAATGAGATTACACTTAACCTTTTTTAAAATAAAATTCGCTGTAGGTACCTATGCAAATAATACAAAAAAATTTTACTTTTATCGAAAAATTTGTTAACTTGGGATTTTCCTTACATTTGTTTTGATATACTTATATCTGCCTCTATCTCTAACATCCCCCACTAATACATTATTCACTTCATTTTTATAATATAAATAGCTTCGCCTAAAAAAACAATTTTTAATTGTGTTTTTCACCTGAGGATGGCGTAATGGCCGAAAGTTGACTCGTGTTTATACGATTTTTGTTGTGAAAAGTGACAAAGCAACGATCCCATGTTTTTTAATATGGATTTTCACAAAGTAAACCTTTCCAATATTAATTATTTAAAGAATTATTGGTAAAAATTATTTAATAATACTTAATTTAATGGTATGTTATCTTTTTATAACTTTCATTCAGCATACACAAATCCGTAAGTGAAATATTATATAATTTGGCAATTGGAAAGAGTGAAAAAAAGAAAAAATGAAAATAAACTTAATTTATGTACTATTTTAAGGATCAGTATCGTATAATTTCTTTAAAGAACAGCTAGCGTCATAAATTGAAGAGATGATAATGACGTCATTTCTAAAGTAAAAAAATATACTATACCGTCTATACCAGTACTTACATCTGCATTCCATTTAATTCAGCAATATATATGTAATTAATTCATAAAAATTGATTGTTTTAAATAAAATAATTCTGGTTTTTTGTGTATTATTGTTGTACTAAAAGAGCGAAAAAAAACGAAACATTTATTTAATTCATAAATATGTATAAAACAACTTATGTGTGTTTACCAGCATTTTCTGCGAAATTGCCACTTAATCCATTAACCTTCTAAGGCCTGGCACATACATACACAAGCGATTGTCATCGCGACTAAACTGTTTAATCGAAATCGATGAACCCCTCACGATTTCAATATAACTATTTAATTGTTACGCATGCAACTAAACTGTATGTATGCTCCTAGCCTTAGGATTCTAAGCATTCTAACAATCAATTTCTAAAACGCAATTTTCTTTTAATAAATTGCTGTTTCCACATTTAATTAGTTAGTTGCTGCGTAATTTATTTATATCTCAACCGAAACTTTCCAAAATACAATTTTCTTAAATTTTTGAGATAATCTTTGAAGGTATAGATATGGCATATATGGTATACTGATAGAAAGGGGCGAAAAAAGCCATTTAACTATTTAATAAGAAAAGCAAAAGTTCGGGTTCCCAACTCGAAAACCAATACTCATAGAAATGAATAGAATGGTTTTGATTTATGAGGTTATTTTTCAAGATAAACATAACATATGACATACCGATACCAATAGAAAGGGTATAGAAAATCAGTCATTTAAGCATTTAACTATGCCAAAATCCACTTCACGTTCAGTAAAAAAAGTTCGAGCTCATAACTCGAAAATCGATAGTCGCAAAAAATTCTAAGAAGATATTTACATTCGATATGTGAAAAAGTGGAAAGTCAAGGTATGCAAATAAAAATACCATAGTTCTTATCGTAAAAACAGGACCTATTTTCTAAATAGGCTAAGTAGGCTGTAGCCTCGGGCGGTAGATTTTTGAGGGCGGCAAATTTTGGTAATTTTTTTTTATTTCCTAAACAGACAAATTTATTTAAAATATTGCAGGCCTTAAGGCCTTAACCAAAACTCTATCTCTCAGCGTTTGTTTACGTCATCCCTATACTGGCAATTTTATTAGAGTCACCTGTATATAATATGTTCATCTATTTATAATCTATACATAAAATTGATCTAGTTTTCAATTACCCAAAAATTTTCAAAGCTCACTTTATACTGTACATATAATGATTTCTTTGAAGTGAAGTTGAGATTCTTCTTACAATTTTTCATTTTTAGCCCCATTTATAAAATATTGAGCTTCAAAATGAGGTTGCTATCTCATTGATGAGAAAAATGAGGTTGAAGTCAGACTGTATTTTTGTTTAAATAAAAAAGGTATATTATTTGTAGATAGATACTTTTTAAACTTTTAGAAAATTTTCGAATGGAAAATTCACCTATTACAGCCAAATCAAAAGATTTTCGAATTTTTTTACACCGTGCTAAAGACCGGAAAAAATCATATAAGATACCTTTTGAACTATTATCCTATTTGTGTGGGTTTTCGAGAAAAAATAATTTCTATTACTAGAAATTCGCTATGTTATGTAGGATGCTGCGACAGAGGTATTTCATTTAAAGCTGATAATTTCGGAATGATTTTTAGCCAGGTTTGATAAAATTGGTTCTGTTGTTTCCATAACATTTCAGGATTTCCAAGATAAAAATTAATTTGAAATTTTAAAAACTCATTTTAAAAGCTAGTAATTGCAGGATTGTTCTTAACCAGGTTTACTGAACATTGGTCTAGCACACAGCTTGTAATTGTGGACTGGTTGTTAACCAGATTTGATGAAAATGGGTCCAACTGTTTACAAAATATTCTAGAATTTCCAGACTAAAAATAAAATAAAAAATTTTTGAAAATCACGTTGAAAGCTGGTAATTGTGAGATAGTTCTTAAACAAGTTTCATCGATCATCCTTGCGTGAATAGTACTCCATACAATAGAAGCTCTAAAAAGTTTCAAATAAAAAAGTTTTGAAAATCCACGACGAAAAAGCTCTGAAAATTTTCAAATAAAATATCCTGGAATTACATATTCCAAATTTCATTATAATTTAGAAGAAGCTAATTTTCATTCATTGTGTGTGACATTAAACTACAAAATACACGGCAAGACTTGTCACATACGAGTGAGTACACGACAGATGGAAAATTAGCTTATTCTACACGGAGAGAAAATTCCTATAAAAATTACTGTGCTCATACTACAATCGACGTGTAACAGGCGAACATATCCAATTTTTGTACGGTAAAATTATAAAAAATTACAATAACTATAATTTTTATAATTTTACCGTACAAAAATTGGATATGTTCGCCTGTTACACGTCGATTGTAATATGAGCACAGTAATTTTTATAGTAATTTTCTCTCCGTGTGAATTATAATGAAATTTGGAATATGTAATTCCAGGAAATTTTATTTAAAACTTTTTAGAACTTTTTCGTCGTGAATTTTTTAAACGTTTGTATTTAAGATTATTATCATTATTATAGTTTATAATAGGCTTATAGCCCACTTTGCTAAAGTATTTACTGTTACAAAGGCAGCTTATTAATTTGTACACCTAATATTGTCTCGTTCACACCGGAGAGTTTAATGTTTAGATTAGTGAGTAGTAGCAAGTAAAACGAATTAGTAGAACAGAAAATACAATTTATATTTGAAGACATGAGTAGGTCTTACACTCTGTTTCTTACACGAAATAGCAGGGATGAGATTTTTTTATCAAATCCTTAAAAAATATTTGAAGACATGAGTGGATGGAGGTGTTATGTATTCATTTTTATAATTTTACAGTAGAAACGTTTCAAAGTTTTTATTTACATATACTTTCCATGTAATAGCACATGTTTGTTATTGAAATTCTACAAAACTATTAGACCTAATGTAACCAAATTTTAATATAATTATATGATACTTTAACATAGAATATTTCAAAATTTTGCAAAAAATGAATTTGTTGAAAAAATGTTACCCACAGCCGACTCTCGTTAATTCGAAACTCGAGGGACTGTTAAAATATTACGAATTATCGCGTACTTTAAATCTTTCTGTCTGTTTCTCTCTGCAACTTTGAATTGTCGAGTGTTTGACGCCGATGAGTACGAATTAACGCGTCGTTTTGTTACGTAGCAATGATTCTTTCGTTCGAATTACCACGTGCATAAAAATGTATTGATTTAGTTCGAAATATAAAGAGAATTTGTAGGGAACTCGTGATAACTTTGAATTATAGAGAGGATCGAATTATCGCAGGTTTGAATTAACGAGAGTCGATTGTAACACCTTCATCCACTCATGTCTTCATTTATTACTTAAAGTACCCCAGGAACGCTATCGTATTTTTCTATTCTACTAAAGCGTTCAATTTGCTACATATTTCGTCAGATGAGTATTATTTTGTTCACTTTTTAAAAATTGTTTCTAGACGGTTGTTTTGTTAGTTTTGGGCGTTGAGGCAGCAGAAACCACTATCAGAAAAAATTTTTTTAAAAATGAACTTGATACAAGGGGTCAAACTACTATGTCCACCAAACTGTGCCCGCTGTAACCAGCGAGTGACATAGACGCAGCACACATACAATCAAAACACATGATGTATGGACACGAATATACGAATGTATTAGTATGATGTGGTGATGATGATGTATGCAGTTCGCATACATATACTATATACCCTATACATATACTATGATGGCCGACCTATGTAACAATCAGTCAACAATCAAAAATTAATTTATTTATTTTAAGAAAGATATCCCTTTATTTTGAAAAATTTTTTATTCAATAGAATTTTTACACTTAAATACGACACACTTCATATTTTTTCTGTTTAAATTTCACGAGTTGATTTAAAAACATGATATTTATTAAGACCTGAATACCACGACAGACGGTAACAGACTAAATCAGTAGTGGTGTCAATTGCTACTTATTGCAACATTCGGATTACACTTTTTTATATGTAGGCTTGATCTGTCTCATCTGTGACTTGATGCAAACCAATACTCAGCTCTGACGATTTGCAGGGCCGTGGAGAGAAATGGCGGGCCCCGGGAATAAAGCACATCTTCCAAAAATTTCTCCCCGAACAAATAAGTTATGAGCAAAGAGAAAAAAAAAATTACTTTTTCCCGGGCCCCTACCGACCGCTACAGGCCTCCTCTTCCAGTCCGGGCCCCGAGGCTACAACCCATAGAACACTAGAAGCCAACTAATATCAACGAAGTGTAGCTTGCTTGGAGCTCTTTGTAGACCTGTCACAGCTTTAGTCATGTAGTCAGTCGCTGTCCGTCACCGAACGCACAGTGCATTGTATTACATTGTTAGACATTGTTAGTTGAACAGCACACATTTCTCTCTCTGGTAATACGTGTGTTGTAGTAGTGTTTGTAAATACGCACACAGACGCAACCATTAAACCAATACCACTGCAAACAGTGTGTATCTACACCAAAAGAATGGGGAAATTTTACGTCACTCACTGGCGACAAGTGGAACAGTGTAATTTGGTTACTAGTATGGTCCCTTGCTACAACCCCAGCTACCCCACCCTCTCATCGGGCCTGACGATTTGTTACTAATTACTACGAAGTGTTTAATTAATGTTTGCCTTTTGCCCGGAGACACTAAACACTCCGGTATAAATGATATGTTACATTTTTTTCAGATGGACAAAAAAAAACTTTTGCAACTTGAGATGAAACATTGAGTTAAATTGTTAGTGCGGCTGCACACCTAGCAGATACGACACAGCAGATACGACATAAGAGACATAAGATATGTGTCGCTTGGAGACACGCATCGCTTGAGTACATTTAAATTGCATTGAAAACACAAAACTGCTGCACACCTAGGAGATACGACATAGCAGACACTGACATTTGTCTTAAGCGACATAGCATGCTAGTCTGCTGTCGCTCGTGTCGAACGACATGTAAGATAAATTTAAAAATTATATTATACGTATACATTTGAAAGGAATGGTAATTCAAATAGTGTGTACATTATCAAAAATTCTCTTTAATAATTAATTGAAGGAAAGGTTCTGTGGGGTCTTTATTGAAATGCCGCTGGTTCAGGAATTTGTTGATTATGTTAACTCCCACATTGACCGACCTCTATAGCTCACATTTTTTTTTTAAATTACGGATGAATACCCCATTTGCCGGAGAATAAAACACAATGTTTTTGATATAAACTATTTTATTATTTGAACAAGGATGAGGTTGAACAAGGCACATCTAGATCATCAAGACTTATCATCTTAACAAACTACTCATGACTTTCATGGAGGAATAGGAATAAATACTCCCTCCTTTTTCTTTTTTTATTTCTTAAATACCAGTACATTTCGATAGTATCTTCCTCACTTGATGAGCTCATGATTAACACTGACTTGAAAAATTCCACTTGTTGTAGTGTCGTTCATGTCGTATCTCTCGTGTCTTAAGACAAATGTCTCCTAGGTGTGCAGATGCCATGTCTTAAGACAAATGTCTGTGTCTCTCATGTCGTATCTGCTGTGTCGTATCTGCTAGGTGTGTAGCCGGGCTTACTTACAACAAACTCAAGACTGTCGTAAGAGGATTAAAACCGGCACATACCCGACAGTTTCAACACCTAACTTCCTTGGAAAAAATCAATTTTTATTATTTCCCCTACTGTTATCTTTGAAAATTTACCACCCTAGCAGGGTGACACCTCATGAACTCTAAATTCAAATCCACTAATAACTACAGTTTACTACTTAATACCTTGAACTAGGTTATTAACACTATACATAGTACATACTTAAATTACATATTAATAACCCGAAAATAAGTACAGTCAAAAATGGTATAGGTATTACATAATAATCGCGCCAAAATAGCATAATTTTAATACATATAAAGAAGTACTTTTATGTACTTGTCACTAAAACAATATAAATACATACATACATACATTACGTGTATTACATGTCTCAAGTTATGTATAATAATGATATATAATACATAAACGTATGTACATATGATACATAATAATATATCTATACGTACTTGGGAGAGGCCCCCCATTTTAAGTACATATGATTGTATGTAGTATATAGTACAAAGGATTCACTCACACACAGTACATATGTACATACTGGAGCAGTCTGGCGGTCTTTACTACAAAATGAGCCAAAAGACAAGGAAGGAATGATTTAAATTTCCATTGGATCGTTCATAACTTCACAAGTGGGGCTATACATATGTATGTATACGTACGTACCACTTGCCTGATTATATGCTTCATATGCCTCATATCATCAGTGCTTCATTGTGGCCTGGTATGTGGCCAGAGTCTAAATAAGCCAATTGTTGCCTCCAAAATAACAAAAATAAATGATATTTTGAACATTTTTAGTTTTTATATTTATTTATTTATTTTATTATTATTTTTTAATTTTTATTGTATGCAAGTAACAATCATTTTTAAATTTCCGTAGTAACGTATGAAAAAAAAAAAACAATTGAGTTTCACTGTAAATAAACAAAAAACTTATTGGAATAAAAAGGCATTTTATAAAAATTTGTGATATTTTACAAGTGACATTTAAGTCCAATACGATATAAGACGGAAAAGAAACACCAAACATTTAATTGAAATTATGTATTTTGTGATTTAAACGAAAGATTTGTGTGGTTTTTTTTTGCGCATTTGTGCTTAACGTACATATTTCGATTTTAACGAATACAATCTCGACCAATATGGACTTATTATGTTGTGAACGTGCCGAATTTGAATGTCGAGCGTATCCGGATCCGGTACTGTTAAACGATGAACGAGTGTTAGAGAATTTATTGAAGACTGAAGAACGGTACACACCGTCCGGTTCATATTTTGAATGTGTCCAGCGCGAGTTGACCCCGCAAATGAGAAAGATTGTGGCGGAATGGATGCTGGAGGTAAGCTCACGGATCAATCCTCCGGCTTCCATCATTATCTTTTCTCTTTTCCAATATAGTGTAAGAAAATACAAATCATTTTAGTAGTCACGAATTACCATAACAACCATTTTTTTATTTTTATTTTTTTTTTATTTTAAACTTTCTGTTCTATCACATTGTGTATGATAAAATTGAATATTATAATCAGACATGTAATAAGTGTGCTCGTAAATAGTTAATACTGTTCGGCGCCTAAATTTTATCGACCGTTTTAGATAAAACGTAATGGTCATATTTAATTACTGACGTGGATATTTTTGGTTTTAAGGTGGTTGGCCTAAAAAAAACCTTTAACTCTTTGGGAGCGTTTAAAGAATAAGATAAACGAATTCTAGTTGAACGTCCATTTGTTAAAGACTATAAAATGAGGCTTTCTCAAGTAATTTCAAATTGGAAAAAAATTAATATAGACTTAATCGCCTTAATACGTCAACCACCTTAAGTAATGTCCCCTTTTTAATTATCTCACTAATTTATTAAACACACACAATGTAGACAAGACAATCACTTTATGACGTAATCATCACATAAGTATTATTGTGTCCCTTTAAATTTTAAATTCACTCATCCAAGTCAAACTTACATGCATACATACACAGTATACGTATACATATGGTATGCTTATGTATCGTACATATGGTACATATGGTACCTATTGACTGTATTATTATGGAGACTTGTTGCAGAGACAGTGAAGTGATGAGTAAGGTCATTTACACAGAATTTTATGAAACCACATGTAGCTGGGAGACTCTGATTTCGGTTTAATTAACATATTTGAAAATATGTATTTTTAATTATTCGGCAATAAAATTTAAACAATCATTTTTGTACATGAATATTTTAATTGTCTTTTTTTATGATGATCAGTTTATGATCAGCATGAATTTCAGTTGACACGTATTGTGTAGGGTGTTTGTCCGTCGTAAACATATGTATGAAACAGCTGATTTGTCATCTTCAGATAGTCGTTTCAAAATAATACCTCTAATACACCTCAAAAAAAGTTTAAATATTAATTATTTTTTTATTATTATATTTTTTATTGCTATTTTTTGGTTCGTTCAATTGTTGCCACGTGTTGAATGAACTTCGGAATCCAGTAATCGAATCTCTGTTAGGTATATTCTGTACGTACCTAGGTATGTACATTTTCGTCAGACAGTGTGCAAAAAACCAGTTCGTTAATAATGTAACGAACTTTGCACAACAAAAATGAACGTTATTGTACAGTTATAAAACTATTATTTTCAATGAATAAGCCCGACCTGCTCGCCGGTCGGCTCGCCAGATTGATCGATTGATCGCCATCCGCTAATAGAAAAAAAATCGATTGAAGTTTTATCGCATAATTTTATAATAATATGATTGTGGTTTCACTTTTTTATTTTTTCCTTTCAACACAGATGATATTTTTTCGTGGATATTGCATTTTATTAGTGTTTTTGTAGTGTGATGATAAAAATTGCAAATTTAAATTTTTTAGTATCATCAGTTTTTATTATCGTTCTTATCGTATTACATTCGAATTTTGAATTTCCTTTTAATTATGTAATATATGTATAATTTCAAGGTTTTTAAAATCCTTCGTCTCTTACAATTTTCAAAATTTTAGTTTTTATGTTAAAAGCATTTTAGATAGTGAGCAGGCCCGGATATAAGAGGGCGGGGCAAACCGGGGATCGTGCCCCGGGCATCAGTTTCAGGGGGCGCCAAAATCATACTAGGTCGGTCTATATCAACTGGTCTAAAAAAAAAGTTGGTTACACGACCATTTTAGAAAAAATTAATATTCTTCCAATTTCTATATTATATTTGAAGTATTGAAAACAATTCTTAAAAAAATTATCTTGAACCGTTTAAGCGTGGTAGCCATGTTTTCCAATTTGCGCTAATTTATGCCAATGCACAGCCATTTATGCCAATGCACATATGTCATAAACCGTTCATCCTAAGAGGTTGAAATAAAAACCATCGTAAAGGAAATAAATGTCTCTTTATTTCCAGTGATGTCCATATTTAACCTATTTTCGTCCCTTCCTTAAGAAAACTTTACCTAAAGTTGGATATCAAATTTTTCTTATAGAAGGAATATTTTAAACCTCTTAGTGTTTTTATGAGAATAGCTGTATACGGGTACAACTACCCATTATGAAACAAATACACACTGTTTCAATTGTGTAATTTGTATCCCTTAATTTTTACAAACTTCCGAAAACTGACTTTTTTCCAAATTTTGGAATTTTGCGCCCCTGTATCTCTGATGGAGCTGGTGATAAAAATTTGAGATTTGCACAACTTGTAGTGCTTTCGGAATAGATTTATTAAAATAAAAAATCAACTTGTATCTATATTGATCCTTTACAAAACCCTCAATTTTTATCATTGCCGCATCATTGGGAAAAATAGGAGTTTTATAAAGGACTTACATACATAATTACAAACTTACATAATTTATGTCAAACGTTGGAGAGGGGGAGCGCCATTTTCAAGTTTCTGCCCCGGTTCTAAAAAATCGTAGATCCGGGGTTGATAATGGGGTACCTTTACTTGACGGTTCGAGTATCCAAGATAATTTTCTGATAAGTATTAATCGTTGAGTTCTCAAAGAGAGACGTAACTAGAATTTTTGCGTCCTGCAGCGATTTTGGTTCAAGCGTCTCTGCTGCAAAAGTCTAGTTTTCCCCCAACCAAAAATGCAGTTGACGAGCAAAAGAAAAGAACAAATGTTCATTTTCTCATCCAAAAGTCCATAATTTCTCCAAAAAATGCCGGTGACGTGCAACATTCAAAAAAGTCTAAAGAATTTTGAATTTCCTTCGTTGTGAGTAAATGATGTATTATTTTCCATTCTTGTGCCCACATTTATCCCTAATGCGTCCTGGATCGGCTGCTTCACTTGCTCCACTGTAGTTAGGCTTTCGTCCCCATATGAAAATTATATGTAATTCTCAATAATTACTAATTAGGTCTTTACAACAAGTGCAAAGAATTGTTTGTTTTTCATGAATATGGAATTTGTGAAGAACTTCTAGGGCTTCAACAAGTGTTATTAGTATTTTAATTTGGTATGTTAAAAATAACGAACAATTTAAATAAAAAAAAAATAAAAAATTATTAAAGAATTAAATACTTTGTCTCCAACTGTTCTAGTTATACATCTCTGCACCTGCAATTCTCCAATTTTGCTATTGTATGTATGCTGATGCTTCAAAACTACTCCAATATTATCATAGAAATAACGTACTTTGAACTATATTGTAGCTTTAATTGGTGGGAAAATTTAGGTATGTAACTACTTAGCTAAAAATAACTTCAACAAACAATCATCACAGTGATGTTAATGTAAAAAAAAAAAAAATAAACCACAACTAGAAAAAAACATTAGCTCATATTTAACAAAAATAAACTTAATAAATTTCCTAAGAAATATGCAAAAAAAAAAAAATGCTATATTTATTGATTATAGTGTGTTAGCAAACTAGCAATTAGTGACGTTTTTTGCTAATAATATGCTTTTCATTTAAAATGTAAAAATCATAAAAATAAAATAAAAATAATATTAAAAAAACTCAGTGTTTCACAAACGGAATTTAAAAATATATAAACTGTTCGAATTTTCGTACAACATATTAATAGGTAATGAGCTTGCCATCGAAGGCAGGCTATATTTATTACTCTAAATTATTTCCGGCCCTCGGCATGATCAGACCCTTTTTCTACGCCCTATATCCCGGCTTTCAGATTTTTCCCAGACATACGGATTGTTTTTTTAGACCACAAATATGTTCTATTTTATGTGGTTAATATTTAATCAAAATCGTTAGAGCCGCTCTTCTGCAAATGATCAATCTGTTCATTTTCGAGGCATTTTCCACAACAACTTTTGGGTGTATAACTTGGTTGAACTCTCACTATTATATCTCTCCAGGTAGTATATCTTGGTGAAATTCATCCCCATACCAAATTTCATCAAAATCCCTTAACTGCTTTAATAGTTAAAGAATTAAAATAGCTCTCCTAACAAACAGACAGACAAGCATTTTTTGTAAATGATTAATTTGGACTCAGGGGACCTCAAAACGTATATTTTCGCTAAAAACTCAACATCGATTTTTTTTCACGATCACAATTTGGTCTGTAGACATATGATGTACAAGACCAAGTAAATGGTAAAAGAAACCTTAACTTTATTTTAAGAACCCTTTCTAACCGATACCTCACACGAAGCGATACATAGAAAAATAGGAATAGAATTTCCGTCCCCACTTTTCAATACGATAAAGTGCCTCTGCATAATTTCATTACTGAAATCTCTAAAAAGTTTCTCACGTTCGTAGGTTCAAAAATGTAAAAATTATAAAAGTGTGACAATTGAACGGATTGGATGAAATAAAAAAAACACGGATTCCGTGATTTTAACTACGAAAACCTAATTACTAGAATTGAACAAATGAAGTAGATAAGTTAATAAAACTTTGATAAATTCAGTTCAGAATAAAATAACCCGTTCCGTGGTAATATAATATTAGAAGACCACCCAAGAGTCTGGAATTTTCCAAATTATTGGATGTAAACATTTTCAGCTGTGGCTTGGCTTTTCTTCTTTTCTTTGTTAGAAACATCTTTTTTGTAAATTTTCCTTTAATTTTTTGACACTTTTACCAAAAATTTTTCTTGATTTTTTACTCTAGCTTTTAAATACTTGTCGTTCTTATAGCATAATCAAACTGATGTACATATATCATTCCAATTTATTCATGACGATAAATTCATAAGAATTGAAACTACTAAGAAAAAGGTAAATGCCACCAAAATTAACAGAATTTGCTGTAGGTACATGTTATCAAATTATTCAAATTATCTAGTAATAACGCATAGGCAATCCAGTAAAATAATGCACTAATATTTCATAAATATTTGTTAAAAATATTTTAATTATTAAAATAATTCATTAATTTATTGACGTGTGTATATTTAACTGTCTCATCATTTACGTAAGTGCCTCCATCGTGAATTTCGAATATAAATTTGATAGATACAGTTTTTTTTTTTTACTTTTTTCTTTTTGCAAAACTGATTTGCGAATTTTATTTTTAATTCAATTGACTTGTGAATATAATATAAAGCCGATGTCCTGTTTTGACCTTCAAAAAATTACAGTATGCTTTTATAAGGAACATTTGTTCAATAAACTTTCATTTTTATATCATTTTTTTTGTGACTTGAATATAATAATTTTTGTTTTAATTTTTTTGTACTATATACCATACTAAGCTATCAATTTTTTTTTTTAATTCTCAAAGTGGATTTATACGAAGTCTTACAATTTTAAGAATAATAAAAAATTCATACGAAGCTTCAAAAATGAATGGTTTTCTAACTGTATCCTAGTATCGTCACTCGAATAACTAGCAAATTAGTTAGACCAAAAAGTTTTAGATCTTACCACGTAAAATGAAACATATTTCTACAGAAATTAATAAACAATTTTAATTTTTTTTTGTAAATGTCTTTATTCAGTATACAACGTACATTGTATGACCAGGGTCACAATTTGATCGAAAAGACTTATTCTAGGAAGCCATCTACAGAGTAGAAGTTTGCCTGTAACAGATCAGCTTTAAGTTTTTATTTACTATTTATAGTTTTAATTTACGTTTAATTCCTCTAAAAAATTAAACTGAATTTCAAAATTCGGGCTACGTTAGGCCGCCCCTAGCGTGATCCTCTATTGAGACACCTCAGTTGTCGAAATCCGAGTGACATTTCTGTTATGACGGCAATCGGTTTTTTCAAAATGGTGTCACAGTGGATGGGGGTGGTTTGAAATATAAGCTTTCCCCCCTAAAAGCGACCGCGAGTAAAATTTTAAAAAATTTTATAAAATATATTTTGCAGAAACCGACAACTTTCCTTAAAAAAGCATACATTTCCCCCAAAATCGCAAAATAAATTTTGATTCCTTGTAACTTTTAAAACATTTATACAGTTATGACATTAAGGAAATTGTCCAACGGTCGGCATTAGGATTTGAAAGGTATGTGCCTGCAACCATCTTCTTAGAAGAACTGACTATACCGATGTTCATTTTTAAATAAGGAAAACTAAAAAAAGAAACAATCAGAAGCATAACTAGACACAGGACTTGTATGTTAACCCACCAGTTTTAAGTATTGCAGAAACTAAGCACGCTCGGCGACTTGAGTAATTTTTTTTGTGCACAATACTTGGTGAATTTTTTTTCAAATTTCTAGTAAAAATGTTGTATACACTCTGTACAAATTGAAATAACAAAATTCAAAATATGCACGTACATTTATGGTACCATTTTACGTTGTAATGTTTAGTAGTTTGTATTAATGCTTGAACTAGACCTTGAAATTCATATAGACGACATAGTCGACATGGCAGTAGTATTTCTTCAATAGCTTATTTAGGTTGTAACTTACAACTGAACCCACCCTGAGCTCACATAAATATTAGATTAATTTAAAAATATCGAAACAAGTAAAACAAAACAAATTCTTATACATGAATTAAATACGTTAATGTCTAATGAAGTCGAATGTCAGGGTCATGATCTATGATTGGATTTACTTAATTTACTTAATTTGTTACCGAATAACTTTTGAAGAGGATGTAATTCGATTTTTAATTATTTCGAAGGGATGTAACGTTTTCTTTATTTGCCGAAAAATTCTGTAACACTTATTCTGTTACAGTTTGAAATTGTAAATACTTACAACTATTAAAAAAAATGAGTATGTTGATAAAACCAACATTCCTTAATTTTTACTTCTGCAGTTTAACCATAAAATTTCATAAAATACACTCCATAATCTCTATTCAACGTAAAAGTGATGAAAACGAATACATAGTCGAAAATTCACATATTTTTTTATCAGAGAGTAATTTTTTGTAATGTACACAAAAGTAACTACTCCAGTTGGTTTAATCTCAACTAGAGATCAAAGCTTAAATATTACAATTTATAACTAAATCAACGTAACGAACATAGGTACTAAAAAAAACTTTTCAAAAAAAAAAAGAAAAATCCAATCTTCTTTTTCTTAAAACGCGTTTTAAACTATTATTCTATGTAAATTGATTTTCGAGAAAACTTTCAAAATCATGAATTCAGTGCGATTTGTATATGTCTATTTAGTGTTGCTGTTAAAAATCTGAAAAAGAACGTAAAACTCCATTATTATTATAACAGTAAATCTTCTAAAATTTTATTTTAAAATTGAAATACGTATATATCCGTTTTATTTGGCAACAGACTAAATCCTTAAAAGTAGATCCTGAGAAATTCGCTGGTACACAGGATACTGTGACGAGGGTGTATTTAAATTCATAAGCTAATCGTTCTTACCTTATTTATTGATTGAATATATCATAATATTATATTGTTTATCCGTGAATTGAAAGTATTTGACATCACCCTGGCTAAAATCTATTTCTGGCTGTATCGTTTTGATAATATATACCATGTGAGTTTTTTGAGAGTTGCCATTTCTATTACAACCAAATTTTTATGATAGAAATGGTACTGGAAAAGGTTCTTTTCTTGGATGTAATGGAAATGTAACCAAGCAAAACACTATCGGTTGAAGTAGCCTTAAGTACATATGCATATTTTTACTTGATAAACTAAAGAAAAATTAAAAAATTAAACTTGGGTAAAAAAACATGGGATCGTTGCTTTGTCACTTTTCACGATCCCATGTTTTAATATGGATTTTCACAAAGTAAACCTGTCTAGTATTAATTATTGCGTAAAAAAATTTTTTTTGCTCATTTATGTTGCTAATCAGTGCATTAGATCAGTTTTATCGAAAAATCAATATATAGTCTCATTTAAAAATCTACAAGTTTGTATCATAGCTCGAAAACCATAAGAGCTATAAAGCTCCTTACTATAACAATCGGTTGCCCTCGTCGATACCTACAACTCTTATTTGAACAATTTTTGGATTAAATCAACGGTTTGGCTATAATAAAAATGGCAACTCTCGAAAAACTCACAGTATATGTAAAGTAAAAGAGACAGATTATTAACAGTATTTCTCTTTATTCTTTTAACTCTTTTTAAAACTACCATGAATTGACGTACAAGCAATACTTATATAGAAAAAATTTTAAGAAATTTAAGAGCGATTAACATCAGTTTCTGTTGAAAGTTGTTGCTAACTTATCACCCTCAGCTCAGCTTATTTTTTGACACTAGAATATTATTATAATATAGGGAAAATAAATGGAATTACTTATGTATTATTTATAAATTTCAATACCCATTGAAATATTAATTAACTTAATTGATATATAATAAATGAAACTTGCAAATAATATTCATTTTGATAAATTTGCAATACCAGCAGCTTATTATTCCTAACTGGGTTTCAATTAAATTTGTGCGGGTTACAAATTAACTCTTGTTAAAAGAATTTTAATTAATTCATCAATATTAACGGTAATTAAAAGTGATATTCCCTTTAAAAAAAATACTGTTATTCATTAATTAATGATTAATCCTATGTATTAGCAATATGTGTGTTCATTTAAAATTTGCATTTTTATTCAATTTTGAAGTTAAAATTTGCATTTTTATTCTCGTTAGATTTTTACAGACGAATATTACAGTAGGAGAGCCAGTGGCTAAGAAAATATAGAACAGTGTGATCCCTGATATTTTCTGATGAATCATAATATTTCATGTTTTATCATATTACCATATATGTACTTAGATACACAATATTTTTGATATTTATTAAAATAATTATAAAATTTATCACAACTTTGGTTTGTTCTCTGTTGGCAAGTTGGTGAAGATAAAACATTACCAGAATATTTTCTACCTATAAAAAATATTGTTAAATTTCAAATATCAAAATATCAGAACTAGATTGAATGGGCTGGGCAGAACTGCGTTTCTGTGTTAAGTAGGTATCCCAGCTTTTCAGCTTAACGACTGTTGAAATGACAACCACCGCAAAATTGGCCACTGAGTCTTGGTCTATTAGTTTAATTTTACCGGGCAGAAATCGATTTCGTGAAACGCCACCCCCACCATTATTTTTCTAACTTTAAATGGAGAGTAAAGGAATATAATTGTTTCTATTTGCTATAATATTTAATATCTTTAAGCGCATGTTCGAAACCATTTATCAAGTTGTTATAACAGAATAACTAAAAAAAAGACTAATTGGCGAAATTTTAAAATTGATGAATCGTTCTCTATTAGGATTTCGAAGAAAGATCTCGAAATCCTCAGGTATAATTTCTGCACGTATCTGCTTTGCACGAAACAAATGCAGGAAACAAATTTTTTCCTTAATTCTCGAGATACTTTTCTGTATTTGGAAAGTGGGGATGAAAAAAATTTTTTCACGCACCACATCTTGTGGAATATCGTTAGAAAACGTTCGTAAAATGAAGTTGAGGTTCCTTTAACAATTTTTTTATTTTTAAGTCCCATTTACGAATACTACTAAGAAGTTGATAGTGTGGACCTCCCGGATTGTACCCATACCACACCACCTTTTTATATTGAAATTCTATATCTCTATCAAACTGTGTTTAATTTTATTAATATAATGAGTACATTATACACACATCCACATACAAATATTAAGTACATCATAGTTGATCATATAATTATTATTATTAATTAAAATATTCGAACGTCATCATTAGATTTTTTTGTTTTGTTTGTACACAGGTATGCGAGGAGCAGAAATGTCAAGAAGAAGTGTTTCCACTGTCAATGAACTATATGGATCGATTCCTAAGTGTGTGCTCTATTAGAAAATCACAATTGCAATTATTAGGAACAGCATGTTTATTGCTCGCATCAAAATTACGAGAACCAAAACCTCTCTCTGCGGAAACCTTAGTTTATTATACAGATAGTAGTATCAGTTTGAATGACCTGTGGGTAAGTTATAATCATTCTTTTTTTTTCTTTTTTAATTATTCTTATATACGTTATACGTTATTACTATTATAAAAAAATATTATAATGAGTTTTTGTTGATAATGCCTAATTAAGTTTTCAAATTTTAGTTCAATTAATAAAACTAATTTAATCCTTATTCAAGTTTTTATCTCCAAACAATTCTTATTTTCATAGCTGCTAGGAATTCGTTTTTTTTTTTATTTTTAGTAATTAATTAAACAAAAGAATTTCAGAGAAGATGAAACAATCTATTTTTGTTATTTTCTAATTCATATCATAAAATTGTATCCGTTTCTTCTTAATTAGCACGAAATATTTCAATCAGCTAATTTTATTTTTACGGGTATATCTCAAAAATTATTGCAATATCTATGAATTCCAAAAATAAGTACCTAATTCGATGGTTTTCTGACGCAACCTCATAAGTGACTTTTACCGTATAATTTTCCTTTTATCGGGTAAATCTATTCGAAATTTATATTATGAATTATTTTTAACAAATGCAAATTCATATCACAGACTTAATATCAGGGAATTAATATCAACAGAGCGCGTTGGAAAATATTGCAGTGAATGATTTTATCATTAATTTTTCACTCTGGATTATTTTCTTCATGTATGTAGATTATATAAGTACCTAACACAGACCAATGAACATATTATACATATATGTTATGTATTATATAAACTAATTGTATCAATGTATAATTGAGGCAGCCAGATACGACCAGTATACGACCTAATAGTATTCTGTAATAATATAGTAATCAATGTAATAACCGGTGGTATCCGTAGTATCGGTGGTAAACGTTTTCAAATAATTATCGTTGAAATATAATATTGATAATTAAATTTTACTTTTTTGAGAAGAAACTGCAAAATTTTGAAAGAAAAAGACTGGTATTCGTTTTATTTTCAAAATACGTATGTATACAAATTATATCCTGCAATAATTATAGTCCCATTTGCTGAAAAACGAACAATACATTATATTCCTTAAATTTCATCCATCTCACCCCGTTACCTGTCTCAAGAAAAATGCCTACAAACTGACTTTACGTTTTTTCTAATAGTATAATATAATAGTGTACCTAATTATTTGTAAAATTAATTGGCCATGATAAGATTCCCTAGCGACGAGTCGCAAAACTAAATTTGACAGATAATTTTCACATAAAAGGGTACTTGACTGAAGTTGCAAAAATATTCTAAAAGCATTTTTTTTCTATATCAGCTAAGTGATTTTTTTATTTTCGACGGATTCTGTAAAAAATCATCAAAAAAAAATAACCCTACAATTTTAAATGAGAAAAGGCAGGAAAAACACCTCACTATAGTGACGTCACAGTTTGAAGCAACTAAACGTCAATGTAAATATTTATAACCTCAAAACTTTGATTATATTCATAAAATGTAAAAGTAAAAGCAAGTATTTATTTGAATTCTGGTCGATTATTATTACTATGTACATAAGCTAATAGAAATATTCAAAAGAAAACACAATTTCACCCCACAAAATGTTACGTCATTTTCAAAAAATGGCGCGTTTTCACTAATTTGAATATTTGTTGAAAAATGGTGATTTTCAAAATAAAATTTCTAAATAGTTATCAAATTTTTTTATGTTTCATCATTGTAATGATAATGCATAGAATTATTTAACATTTGACACTAATTTTAAATGCAGTCAAGTACCGTATTGAATGTTCTAATAACAATTTTATAAAGTTTTGTTCTAATAACAATTTTAAACAAGAAGGCGCAATGTTAAGAACATATTTAAAAGCAACCGTATATTTTTTTTTGTTTATATGTATAATCAAATATATATAATGTATTGTAATAATAAAACGGGTGCGACAAGGGGGGTTTAAGTTAAGTGTTATTATAAAAATACCACTGCCCACATATGAACTGATGATAAATGGGGAACAAAATCAACCGCAAATCTTGAACGTACATAGATTTTCAACCGCGTATCCGTTGTTTTACTTATCATTAAAAAAAAATTAACGGCAGTGTGTTTAGAAACCGATTAATAAATATATAATTCATTAAAAAATACTCTAGAAAAAAATTCAATTCATAAATTATTTTTCATTCATAAATTTTTTGAAAGTAATTTTTAAAATTGGTAAACTTAACTGATTTCAAAATCATAATAAATATGAATTATGGCAACTTATTTATTCATTAAATTGTTTTGCCGTATTACATTTAAGTTTTATGTTTTTTTCTGAATAAATTTGTTGGCCTAAAAGCAATTTAACTCGAAGAATTTTCAACCCAAAAACACTCCGCTACAGCAACTCTTCTTGTTAAATTGTTAAACACAAATTTATTCAAAAAAAAAAAAAAATACAAACATCCCTCGGGTATTATCGAAATGAAACTCAGATTCGACTAATTTAACTTTTTACCACTAGAGAAAGTAATTGCAGCAACACAGCAAAAAATTTTCAAAAATTTTTCTTCAAAAATACCACTGATGAGCAAGAAAACGGTTTTCACTTCACCCGGTCTCTAACCGGCTGGGATCCCTGGCAACGGCCCTACCTGTCCTCCTCTCGCCGGCCCTGAGTACATACAACCTCGAACCAAAGTAAAAGAACTAGGTACATCGGAAATTCATGTCTGATACATTTTTACCAGCCCGATGGCAACTTGTCCTGGAGATAATTTGAGCGAAAAACAATTTTTTTTGAGAAAGACAGCTTTGTTCTTCATGTACATTTAAGATTATACAATCAGAAAGACTATCTTTCTTAGATCTGATTATTTTTCCAAGAAGCAACAAAAAATGTTTCAGTACAGCATTTTAAAGCTATGAAAAAAAACTGACTGTACCGATAAGTATGTAAATAGGTCTAAATTTGATCACTGTTATCGATCGTATTCCGCTTGACCAAGCAATTTTGAAGTTTTTCCGACTATTTTATCAACATATTTACTTTATACTTGTACTATGTATTCTTGGATCATCATTCATCAACCATCACTGCTGTTACAGAATGAGATCATCCATATATTAAGGGTACTACCACAGAACAAATAGAACGAATACATCTGTCTCTTTTCTGCAATCACTTATGTGCTTTTATGTGCATCTTAGGCTGCTTAGTCCTCATTCATTCGCGAGCACTCAATGGGTATGTTTCAATTGTTGTTATATTGTTACCTCCCGTATTAACACGGTATATGTACGTGGTATATATACATCATACGTTCCACCACCACGTATATATTATGTATGTATGCATGCAAGACACTAATACACACACCATCCAACGGACTAACACACACAACTCCGCGTGCACATATATAACATAGTGGTGGGTTATTTTCTATCCTTTGTGGTTACGCTCGTTTCCCTAGTATAAACATAGTAATGTTCGTTCTCTTTGTTCTCTGGGTACCACCATCCAGTGCTCTTAATTATATTATGTTAAACGTTTTTATTATAATTCAGAACGCTTTTTTGACTCCGTGATCAGATTATTTTGCCACGTTTTCGCAATAAAAATTCCAAAAAGTAATACGTAATTGTAAAAATTATATGTATTCAGTTATTCTTATTATTTATTAATTATATAATTATAGTATAATATTTATATATCAAATATGAAATAAGAAATATGTACATATTTATTTTGTATATTTATAAAACTGATAGACCAATAATAATTTAATCAATTGTTGCTTTTTCTGTCACTTTATACATACCGTCTGTGATAAGATAGTACGAGGAAAAAAGAATTTAATGAATGAAATATTCTATACATAATTCTTATTTATTTGTCATGCTTATATAAAACCGTTTCTAAAATAAAATACTTAATTTAAAAATCAAAAAACCCGACTGCGAAAAATGTAAACTAAAACGGTGAAAACAAGATGAAAGAGAGAAAAAGAAAAATGAATAAAAAAGTAAAGCAGTCGGAGGCATCATACATTTCTGTTTTATTTAGTACAATATGTATGCCTCCGACTGCTTTACTTTTGTATTCATTTTTCTTTTTCTCTCTTTTATCTTGTTTTCACCGTTTTAGTTTACTTTTTACGCAGTCGGGTTTTTTGATTTTTTTAATTAAGTATTTTATTTAGGTCTTTTTAGTGTTGTTTAATTATTTAGAAGAAAATATATATATACATAAGTACGCATACGAAATTACAGAGGGTCGTAGCCAATATTACCACGAATTTGACAAAAAAAAATTGAGGTTTTTTTTGTCCGTGACTTTCTCCGCGTAACTCGTTGTAGATTGATTAGTTGTACACACTATGTCGTTATCAACTCCACCTACCCAGACGAATTCATAGAGAAAAGTTAGCTTTCATATAAATTTTTATCCCTTATTTTGCCGCCTTAGGGGATGAATTTTCAAAAAGCTACTCTTTGTGCTCACTTACGTTACTAAAGAAATCTGTACAAAATTTCACGTTCTTAAATCCAATGATTTTTTATATAATTTTTCATCCCGTATTTTATTCCCCTGAGGACAGATTTTCAAAAGTCCCTTATTAGTGCTCACCTACGTTATATAAGAAACCCCTGTGTAAAATTTCACATTTCTAGGCTCAACAGTTTTCTATATAAATTTTCATCCCCCATTTTAACCCGTTAGGAGACGAATTTCCAAAAATTCACTATTGGTGCTTGCGAGGTTACTAAAAAGAACCTTTGTGCAAAATTTCACGTTAATAAACCTAGCGGTTTTCCATATAAATTTTTATCACCTATTTTAACCCCTTAGGAAGCTAAATTCTAAAAATCCACTCTTAGTGATTGCATGCGTCATTAAAGGAACATTTGTACAAAATTTTACGTTTCTAAACCCAGCAATTTCCTATATCAATTTTCATCCCGGCTATTTTACACCCTTAATGGATAAATTTTCACAAAAATTCTCCCTCATCCACATTACTACAGGATCCCTGTGGCCCTGTGCAAAATTTTACCTTTCATAAATTTTCATCCCCTACTTTACACCCTTAGGGGATGAATTTCCAAAAATCTTTTCTTGGTGCTACGTTATATGTATAAGGAACTCGTCAGCAAAATTTCACGTTTCTAGGCCCAACAGTTTGCTATATAAATTTTTCATCCCCTATTTAGGGGATAAATTTTGAAATTTCATGTAGCCTATAGCATTCCCCATATTAAGACGAATCCAGCGACACCTTGTTTACCAAAATCCGTCAAGCCGTTTAGGCTGTAGATTGCGCCACAGAAACAGACATAATCAGAGAATACATACATACTTTCGAAACACATTACCCTCCTTCTGATGCAGTCGGGTAAAAACTAGTTTCTATATAAACTTTCAACCATTGTCCTACCGCTTTAGGGTATGAAATCTTAAAAATCTGCACTTAGTACTCGCTTACCTTACTAAAAAACCCCTGTGCAGAATTTCACATTTCTAGACTCAATGGTTTTCTATATCAATTTTCATCCCCTATTTTATATTCTTATGGAATAAAATTCTAAAAATCCCTTCTTAGAGCTCACCTACGATACATAAGGAAATCCTGTACAAAATTTCACATTTCTGGGCCCAGTAGGTTTTTTAAATAAATTTTAAACGTTGATAATCATAACGCACAAATGGAGATGGTATGTCTCTACTTTTCTTAGCCGTTGCGCAAAAGCATGTGATACTGTATTACAACTCTAAGAAAAAAGTAAAGGTAATAAAATTTTGAAAAAAATATGATTGGTTAAAAAAGATGACAAGGATAAAAAAGCAGCTTGTACAGTGACAGTTTAATTTACTTATCTCTGTCACACAAAAATGTGACAAACTAAGTTGGATTTACATAGCTAAAAAAAACTTCATAATTCAAAAAGTTAAATGAATGTAAATAATTTTTAAAACTATTGATTTAGATTATAATTTAACATTTCTAACGGCCGGTTTTACATTCATAATTTTAAAGGTTTTTTAACTAAAGCTACTTTTAATTTAAAGTCGACTTTATTTTTACCATTGTTTTACAATGATCAGGTCTGCATACTTTTGTTAAAGGACTTTAAAGTGTTGCATGGATAAAACGAACTATGAATGATCGTAGCCAATCTTACATTTAAAAAAAATAACTATAGAAACGAAAATACCAACATGATTCAATTTCAGAAAATACGCATTTCACTCATTTCGCTACTGCCAGTGAGATTGGAATAGAAAACTACATTATTTCTTTTTAAAAGAAATTTATCATAAATACAAAGAATTATAAAAGAAATCACGGGTAACCCAGAAATCGTTCAGTCAGTGTAACCCAAAAGGAATGTTTGATATTAATCTAAAACGTAAAAATAATCAAAAATATTATTGAAAATAAGTAAACAAATAAAATTTTTATTCTATTTATTTAAGGTACGAATATTTTATAGAAAAAATTTCTTATAAACAAAATTCAATGAAAATAATCAGCAATAACAAATATGTTAATGCTGACTTTAAGCAGTAAAAGTCGAGATAATTCTTACTTTAGTTTAAAGTCGACTTTTACACTAATGGGGCTTTAAATTTGATTGTAAAACAGTACCAAAAATAAAATCAGTTTTAAAGTTGACTTTAGTGTTAAAGTCGGTTTTAAATGTGAATGTAAAACCGGCCGTAAATCGTATTTTGTATTGCCATATTTTAATTTAAATTGAAAAGTAATATTTTTATGAATGTTACTGCAAGAGGGTAGTTTCGTACTGAAAATAATTTATTTTTTATTTTTTGCTATAGTGTAAATCCAACTTGTAAAATTTTATTACGTTTACTTTTTTCTTGAGAGTTGTAGGATAATAACAATAAACTCTTTTTGACTTTGAAATTTTTATTTTTCTACAATTAAAAGTATGTAATCAATTCGTACCTTTTAGTTTCGTATGAGAGACTTAAACAACAACATAATGGTATCGTAGGTATCAGGAGTTTTCATTTAAATGCTTATGCTTGCGTATTCTTGTCGATAAAATTTTAAACATACCGTGAAGTTATACATTTTTACAAACTGCATATTGCAATTATTTTATAAGTCGATAAAACAGTAACTTAATACGATATTTTAAAAAAAAATAACTTAGAACACGTACGGTAAGCGAACTGAAAAGCAAAATTATTATTATTGCGTTTTAATTTTTTTAAAAGAAGTATATACATATATAGTACATTATTTAGTGTAATTAAAATTTGCATAGATACAAATGATTACAATTCAGATATATAATACTTTCAGCGTGATAGTCTTATTATACACCTCTAGACGTCTCTAGTATATATAAAAAAAATTTCACAAAATGCGTGCTGAAAATGCATTAAGCCAACATTCTTCAGTAGCTAAAGTTTTTAATAGCTTTTGGGATAATATATAGTACATTTAAGTATATTTTTTACGGTTTACTATAAAAATAAATAAATATATTACAATATTAGTTGCATATAATTTGTTACTAAATTCACCGCAAGACCAAAATGAGCTTTACGAGGCCCACTTTTATGATATATACGGCCGGTTTTACATTCACATTTAAAGCCGACTTTAACACTAAAGCCAACTTTAAAACTGATTTTATTTTTAGTACTGTTTTGCAATCAAATTAAAGCCCCGTTAGTGTAAAAGTCGACTTTAAACTAAAGTAAGAATTATCTCGACTTTTACTCCTTAAAGTCGGTTTTAACATATTTGTTATTGCTGATTATTATCATTGAATTTTGTTTATAAGCATAATTTTTTTATGAAATATTCGTACCTTAAATAAATAAAATAAAAATTTTATTTGTTTGCTTATTTTTTCAATAATATTTTTGATTATTTTTACGTCTTGGATTAATATCAAACATTCCTTTTGGGTTAAACTGGCTGAACAAATTTTTGGGTTACCCGCGCTTTCTTTTATGATTTATTGTATTTATAATAAATTTCTTTTAAAAAGAAATAATGTAGTTTGCTATTCCAATCTCACTGGCAATAGCGAAATGAATGAAATGCGTATTTTTTGAAATTCAATCATTTTCGTTTCTATAGTTATTTTTTTTAAATGTAAGATTGGCTACGATCATTCATAGTTCGTTTTATCTATGCAACACTTAAAAAAGTCCTTTAATAAAAGTAAGCAGACCTGATCATTGTAAAACAATGCTAAAAATAAAGTCGACTTTAAATTAAAACTAGCTTTAGTTAAAGAACCTTTAAAATTATAAATGTAAAACCGGCCGGTCTGTTATACAAAGAAAAACTATTTTTAAAAGGCTTTCATTCATAATTCATTATCATAATCTAAAAAAAAGAAGAAGCAAGAAAAAACCTACCTTTATGTAATATGTAATTTCATTCCTCCAGTCTTACTTTTTTCAAAACATTTCCTTTTCAAATCGACTCAATGCGGATGAAATAGAAAAACTTACTAATCTTGAAGTGGTAGCAACGTACTTGCAAAATTTCGTATTAATATAGGCTGAACAATGTAGAAATTATAATGGTATGACAGACGAACATTCTGAGATTTTTCTTCCGAACCCTAACAGAGTATCTGCACAGTTTAAATAATAGTTTGTTCCACAAACAGTTACGAAATGAGATGACGTAAGAGTGTCATTTGGAATTCAAAAATTCCAAAGGGTTATCCATGTTATGTACCTAAATAATGCATAACGTTATGCATACTAATACAGTGAAAATATCATCACTAAAGTAAATTTAATTTAGAAAAATAAATTTGCAGGTCAAATTATTTTGTGAAAATTTACAGTTGATAATTATGTAAATTATTTAATTTTGTCTAAGTTTCACTGACTTTTTTAAAATTTTTAACAACGATGGCAGTGGAATTTTAACTGTCATTAAAATTTTTTTATTTAAAGCTTGTCATCAGTTATTTTTGATATTTCCTTGTAATTTTAGTGTGTTTTGTGATCTGTAAGATATTTCTGATATGTATTTTTAATTATTATGGTGGCTTAAAATGTCTGATGATAACTCTTGTGCTGCTAAATTTTGTTTAAATCATTCAAAACAAAATTTCAATTTATGTTTTTTTCTGAGTGCCATTTGATGCAAATTTGTAAGTATTATTATAATTTGAATGCTTATGTAAAAATACGTTAAATAATAAATAATTATTAATATTTTATAATAATTCAGTTAATATTTTCGATTTCGACAGTGGTTGGTGCTAATAGGTCGTGACGATCTAAATTCTCGTGTTGAATACTGTCATCAATTTCGCGTTTGATCAATTCATTTTGAAGAAAGTTGCTTTTAGTTGTTCATATAATTTAACATGACCATTATCAACCCTCAATCTCACATGTACAAACACATGCAATCACATAAGTAAAAAAGGACATACATAATTGTTTGTACTTATATCAAAAAAGGATAGAAAGTGCGTTTCGCTACTGCCAATGGTGATAATCTTTTATTTATACTGTGGTGTCTGTTTCTAAACTATTAGACAGCTCATGATCACATTTTACTTTTTTTTATTAATATCTGGAAAAAACTGAACATAAGGTTAAAACTATAGCCTATATGTGGCCTCCGCGACCCACAAAAAGGCTTAAAATAAACGGTCGGATGGTCTTAAACCAATTTTGGTTTCGTAAAAAATTATCTGTTTAATTACATGAGACTTAGAAACACACAGTAATTAATTGCAGAATACATCATTTATGTAGATTAGGATATGTAATAATGAAATTTAGGTTACTTGAAAATATATGTACATATTATGTTGCGTTATGTTCTTTATCATCACATAATTATTATTATTATCCATTGAATAGCACACACTAGGTGACAAATTGATAAAACGTTACAAATATCAGTACTACATATCAGTCCATCGCTAAGTATCATGTATAATATAGCAAATCTGAGTTGACAGTAAGGGCAATAAAATTTTACAAGTCAGTTTTACACTGGAACAAAATATTTAGTGAATACCTATACATAGTTAAACATCGTTTTTAAAGTTCCTACGTGAATACATGTAAGTAAAGATAAAAAAGTATGTACAAAATCATAATTTTGTACTTTCCCATATTTTTTTTTTTCCATAAAACTGAATGCGTAAACTCAAACACGAAACTTATAACAAATTTTAGTATAGGTGAAATAATTGTAATATGCCTAATAATAAAATTGAGTTGTTCGTATGAATGGATGTTGGGTGCTTTTTTTTCTTTATATTGTGGTTTTCGATATGATAATGTGATCGACTAGCAAAAATAAAACGGAGCATGTGTGACCAGGCATTACATTGTTCTTAGCTGCTTTAAAATTACGGTCACTACGGTAACTGTTTGCTACAGAAGTGTCACAATATATCCATTTTGCCGGAAAGTTGTTAGAGTATCAAGCCATTTTGAATGCTTATTTAATTTCGTACGCCTCGTGTTTGATTTTGCTCCTGTTTTTCGTTGTGTTTTAGTATTATTATTTTTTGTTCGTTTTTCCATAGTAGCATTAGTTTTTTTTAGTATTTATAGTATTTATCTATAATTATTTATTTTAGTTTTCTTTATTATTTGTTATAGTTCTGCTAACATTATTTTAGTTTATTTTAATTTTGCTAATTTTCTTTAACATGCCAAACAACCAAAAAGGCAAAATCATTCATAGCCGGGGCGTGAAATAATTTTAAATGTTTTAGAAATATGTGAAAATGAAAAGGTAAATAACCGTTTGTTTTACGATTTTAGTAAGAGCGTCCAAAGAACAGCCCAGTATTGTCATAATTCTACTTACCTTTAAGCTACATTTTTTAATTCAAATGTAAATATTTAATCAAATACAAAAAAAAAAAAAAAAAAATATATATTTAATTCAAATAAATCAATTTTTGTTCCTGTTTTGTGTTTATTTTCAAATTTATGGTTAAATTTTAATTTAAAAATTTTAATTTATGCCATATATAAGTGTCTTAAACAAATTTATTTTATTAATTATTTCTTATTATTCTCAAAAAATTTGTTTTAAAACTTTAAACATCAGTTTTTTAATGTACGTATTTCATGTTTGCACGATTTTTTTTTTTTTTTGTATGTAAATCCGACTTTTGAAATTAGATCAGCTAGAGAAAGACGAATTTATCTGATTTGCCAAATTCGTTGTCCTTTATTACTAACAGCCAATCATAATTTTTAAAATTTTACTGCCAGTCAACTTTCTTCTCCAAGTTGGCGGATTATACAGTCATTATATGAATGTATTTTTATGTATATCTACGTTATTAAATGTATTATTATGTATTTATGAAGGTTATAATTTATTAGTTCTTACATAATATTACATATTTTTACAAATATGTAATTTTTTTTAATTTTCAATATGCGTAATTTTAGCGAATTAGCGAATAACAGTCTTTAGCGAAAATCTTGGATAAGCTCGTTAGCCAGTCCCGCCCAATACCCAGAACTGGGTATTTTAATTTTTTTTACACCATCGAAAAAATTCGTCAAATGCGTGTTTTTGACACGCACTAACCAGGAGATACACCCAGAGTGAAATTCGGGATTTTGATGAAACTTCGCTGGTGTGTAGAATAGGCAAAAGTAAGGGACCCGTATTTTTTTTTATCGGCCATCTTCCATGTTTACGGGGTGAAACCAGCCCCTAAAGTTGGGGGTTCAAATCGTATTTCTTAAGATATCTCGAAAACTATAAGAGATAGAGGAAAACTTTAAATTGACGAAATGTTACTCTTTGAAAGACCTATTCACCTGTATAGGTTAAACCAGGACCGGGTTCATAAGAGGGGCTGGAGGGGTAAAAATGGGGGTAAATTTTCTTGTATAGCCTGAATTGTTCAATGTATCAAATTTTGGCCACCATAAATAGGAAGAGCACTAAAAATTAGGGGATACGTGTTTTTGCGTTTTTTCGAAATATGTGTGGTATCCAAGTCATATAAGGAAGGAAAAAATATAGTAGATTATATTGCATTATTATAGATTGCAAATACGTTCTATATTTTTCTATTTTTATATTTATTTTCATCATGAAAATGTGAATTTTTACTTTCCGATAATGATTCGTGTATTTTTCAGTACTTAATTAATTGGTAATTTAGCCATGTGTATATTTGGTTACTCATATTCTATATTTTTTATATCTATTTCTACCAAAATTCTCTGGTCTGCAAGTGTTAATGAATGTTCAACAAGAAGCAATAATCTTCCATTCAACAACTGCCTTTATCTTCTTACAAATTAGTTTTTAACCAAATAAACGCGGTTTATTTCTTTCTCAACATTCAAACTATTTTTCTTATTTTTTTTGTATGTTTTATAGGTGTCAACCCCATTTCCCAAATCGCAAACTTTATTACAAAGCACCTGAACAGTGAGCGAAACAGATTATTGCTTCTTGTCGAGCATTCATTAACACAAGCACACAAGAGAAATTTAACTTTCGCAGAAATAGGTATAAAAAATATTGAATATGAGTAATCAAATGTACACATGGCTAAATTACCAATTAAGTTAGTACTGAAAAATATATGAATCATTATCGGAAAGTAAAAATTTACATTTTCATGATGAGAATAAACATAAAAATAAGAAAATATAGAACGTATTTGCAATCAATAATAATGCAGTATAATCTACCCTATTTTTTTCTTCCTTATATGTTTCAGATACCACACATTTTTCAAAAAAACGCAAAAACACGTATCCCCTAATTTTTGGTGCTCTTTCTATTTATGATGGCAAAAATTTGATACATTGAACCATTCAGGCTGTACAAGAAAATTTACCCCCATTTTTACCCCTCCAGCCCCCTTATAAACCCGGCCCTTGTTTAACCTGTACAGGTGAATAGGCCTTCCAAAGAGTAACATTTCGTCAATTTAAAGTTTTCCTCTATCTCTTATAGTTTTCGAGATATCTTAAGAAATACGATTTGAACCCCCAACTTTAGGGACTGATTTCACCCCGTAAACATGGAAGATGGCCGATAAAAAAAAATACGGGTCCCTTATTTTTGCCTATTCTACACACCAGCGAAGTTTCATCAAAATCCCGAATTTCACTCTGGGTGCATCTCCTTGTGAGTAATGTCATCTCAGTGAAAGTGTTAATTTATGATTTTTTGTTAACTCTATAGTTGTTAACTCTACAGCTCTCTTGCGTTTATTCAATATGGATGTACAACTCAATAATTATTCAGTCACACAACCGTATTAATATGTCATCTTCGATGACATAAAAAGCGGAAAAAATAACAAGATTGGATTTTTAAATCAGGTGCGGTCTACTCACACTTAACCACTTTTAAACTCATATATAAAGTAAAAAAATAAGGTTCAGATAATTATATTATTAACGAATTAAAGCTTCATTTTAATCTATACTTATATGTAATATAACTGTAACGAGACCATTTCTGTACATGGAATATTTTTTTGAAAATTGTACTGGCACTGTAAATAGTTATCGATGTAGGTATCAAAAACAGCGATTTTTAAAATTTTTGTCTGTCTGTCTGCTGTCTGTTCGCGCATCACGCAAGAAGTACTGGACGGATTTTGATGAAATTTTGTGTGATGATAACTTATTACCTGGGTCAACATATAAGATACGTTTTACTCTGAGTAAATGTCTCATTCCCACGGGAAAATAGAAAAACCATTTTAAGCATGTGTACACATTACGCAAAAACTATTGAACGGATTTTGATGAAATTTGGTATGGTGATAATTTATTACCTGGGTCAACACTTATATGATACTCAGTTACGGGAAAATGTTTCCTTTCCTCGCGAAAATACAAAAACCATTTTAAGCATGCGAATGCATTACGCAAAACTATTGTTCTATGCAAATGATTTATAATTACTATGCTCATATACTTCTCATTGATTTTGTGCGCGAACGACGTCGCGGGTACAGCTAGTTTTAAATAAAAACAATAAAAAAATTTTCCTGAGAATTGTGAAAAATTCTAACAACCAAGTACGAAATCCTGACTTAACGGGTGTTTAACACACACTTGACGGCGAAGTTTTTGATCAGAGACTAAGAGGACAAGTACATATTATTATGCTTTTCAGTTTCTTACTGCATAGTTTTAAATGATTTCCTTTGAGTACATAACCTCTTACCTGAGTGTTTGCATTACATTTATACTTACATATGAGTAAGTCTGTTAACAGTTTCCTGTACGTAATTATAATTATGTACAACAAACATTTATTTTATTTCATCTTACAATTAGTGAAGTCATGATTAACTTCTGTTTTATGACCTATCAACGTTATCATTAGAAATAAAATATTTTATCATATTACAAATAACTAGGTATTCCACATAATATGTAAGTAAGTATTACAAACACAGCGACCAAGACGTGTGTTCCTCAATGCATTTAGAAAAATTTTGTAAAAAAAATAAATAAATAAATAAATATGTATTAACGGAAATTTATTTTACTGTAGTAAAAAAAAAACGGCGCCTATATTTTTCAATGAATGCCTAACAACAAAAAGATTAGTGTCATTCTCACAGTGATAACGAATAAAAAAAAATTCTCGCTACATATCACATGTTTGAGCCTCAATAAACTTCCTGTAACGAGATATCGATTTGTATGACGTCATGGATAGAATTGATATAATAATTGTCATTTATTATTACACGAGTCGTTTGTATTTTTTCGAATAAATTTACCGACAATAATTGTTAGCAAAAATACGACAGTATAGTTAATTGACAGTATTTCGAGTTAAAATACTTTTCGAAAACAAAACTGAATTGCAGACAAAACTGGAGTGCAATACGATAAGACAACGAATAAAGTAATTTACTATGAATTCATATTTATATTATTACTAGCTGACCCGGCCACGCGTTGCTGTGGCTCAGTAGTTGTAATTGATTGAATTAATTTTTTTTACCATTTCAAACGATACACTACACAATTATAACACATTACACAGTATAATTATAAAAATCATTGACATCGTGAACATAAACAAATATGACGTGGAATAGAATGTATAATCTAGAAATCGAAACAGAGCGCCTTATACCGGGTGTCTACACAACCTAGAAGTCAAACTATGTTCGATTAAATTATAGGTAAAATTTGTAGGTCAATTCAATCATATATTCCAAAATTCTGTGCAAAATCAATTATTTATAGCACTTGACCCTGCTCGCCCAATAACTCTAAAATAACTATCTTCATATTTTATTAGCGTGACTAATTTCCACACCATAAGAACTTAGTATGGGTACCTGTGTCAATAGTTTTAGAATTGTTTCTATTTTAGGCCCTTCAAGTCACCAAGGCCATGGGAAACCATTTTAATGTCACTTTCATCTTTCACGGAGATCTCAACAGTACTTAAGTAAAAACTGTCAAATTTCTTCAGCTTTTTAATTTGCGCCCTATTTGGTATAACTAACAGACAATGTGACCACACGTCCATTTAAATTTGATATTCTGAAATTTTGTACAAAATCAGTTCCTTATGTGCTTCGCTTCGCTCGCTCGACGACTCTAAAGTATTATTCATATTTTCAAGTCATTCATATTTTTATAGCATACCTATCTAATTTTCATATGTGTGGAATTTGCTGAAAACAGCAGAAGTGCCAATTAATGATAACTGGACAATCCAGTTGCTTATTTCTTTATAGGTAGGATACAAATAGTATTTTGCACAATAGATAAGTAATTTCATAGTAGTCGTAGGTGAAAATATTATTGTTTGTATCTATGGAAATACTTATTAATACTTACAAAAATTCCAAAATTATTTTTCTTCAGATGCTTAGCAACAAACGAATTTGCATGATTTTTTTATAAATTTTTCCACAGATATCTGTATACGATAATAAAATTGCGGTTTTTCGAAAATTTCTACGGTTAGACTAAAAATTTTGCGATAAAAACTATCCGATATTTTAAGTTGGACAAAATTACAAATAGTTACCAAATTTGATCAAAATCGGTTCAGCAGTTTCGGAGTTTATCCTAGCCAAACATTGTGACATGAGATATATATATATATATATATATATATATATATATATATATATATATATATATATATATATATATATATATATATATATATATTTATTTCGTTACTATGGATTTAAAATCAGATTCGCCAGAAAAACATCAAGAATCGATCTTTTTTATTATTTTTTTATACAAATAACTAAATATTTTATTAAAAAACTTAAATATACAACATTGTTTCTACATGTCTTGAGATTACAAAATAAATTTTTTTAAATTAAAAAATGAGCTGAGTATAAATGGTTTTGAAATCGACACTGTGAGATTTTTCCTCCTTGATGGTTCCTCGCGTTCTGAAATTCCCAGTAAACCAAAATCAAAAATTTTCTGAAAACATACATATACAGTTATGGCACTAACTAGAATCTAAGAAAAAAAACTAAAAAACCAGCCAGAAATCGCATTTTAAAAATAAATTTTCAAAAATCACCGCTTTTTCTCGACTATAAAGCCGCGATTTTGAAAATATATTACGGAATCAAAAAATCCTAACTCCTGCCAAAATGACGGTATCGAGGAAAAATATGCACTTTGATTTATTCGATATTTCAAATACATTTTGAGATACAATTTAAATTGAATTATAGTAAAATACGTGCACTAAAATGTCCATAACTTTTTGATTTTTAATTTTTTTTAATAAAATTTTAGGAGAGTGTTTCTAACACCTTAAAGATAATTATGAAGAAAAAAGAATCGATTTCTTTTTTTTTAGCGAATGTCCCCTAAATTTATCCGTAAAAACTTTTGTTTTACTTTGACCATGTTTTTATCTACAATAAAATGACCAGTGAAAAGTTACCTACTACTTTTTTCGCTGTAAAAATCTGTTCTAACTTTTTCTCATAAAAATTTCATTGAGTAATTATAACTGCAGAAACGGAAGTGTGGTGATATATAAAATATGCAAACAGTAGATTTGTAGTTTATAATAAAATTTGCAAACTCTAATGTTGCGATATGTACATTAGTTACATCCATTCAGTATACATACAGTTACAATAATATGCATAAATAAGTATCATACTTCCGCCACGAAACTTCCAACGACGAAAAAATTTTGGACTGCGTACGTGTTGGACAAGTCTATTTGTCTTAACACGTTCGCTACAACTGTATATGAATCCATATCTGTTGCATTATTGGTTGCATATGTTGCCTGTGTTACGTATGTCAGTATATAAATATTGCATAAGGTAACGCTTTTGGCATCTATGAACAAACGTCATAATTTAGCACTCAATTTGCGCTGACATTGATGTCTCACTTCTCATTCAGCTGATGCCAGTGAATGTGTCATTCAATACAGAAGCTGACACCTTTCAGTTTACAAAACTCCTTGTTCTCTATCAAGTTCAAAAATGTTTTTCGCATAAAAAAAATCCCTTGGTCCAAATTTTTATTATAAAATAAATTAACAGTCTTACCATGAACTAACTGAAAAAAAGCTCTTTTAAAAAACCGACTTCAAATTCGTGCTATTAATTATTTTTTACTTTTTGAGGTCGGTTTTTTAAAAGAGCTTTTATTTGATACCTTTTAGTGACAATACGTATGACTTATGAGTCCACCCCATTACAATTTTTCATTTAGTTTTTAAAATTTTTTTTATTAAATTCCAAATTTCATACGTTTAGGTGTAATAGTTTCCAAAATACCAGTGTCCAAAAATCATAATTTTGGGCACTTACTGACTTTGCTTTGAAATTTGGAACATTAATAATGTTTAAAGTAATAATTACTAGGAAAATAAGAAATCAATGTAAATCTACCAATTTTTCAAGTCATCAAAGAATTTTTTAAACTAAGTACTGACAGAAAATTATTTTTAGGATAATTGGATCAACATAAATTAAAAAAATATGTTACTATAGATATATTAAAGTAATTAATTTTGCATATCCAAATTTTAAATTTGCCATAATTAATCATATTGTTCATATTATTGAAGATGGTTAAAAAATTCCTCAACCAATGTCAACAAAATTTTTATGGGATCACCTGGAGAACTTTATCAGGAATGTAGAACATTAAAGTCTATGCAGACTACGTAAACACACAATTTTATTGACAGTAATTCAAATATTATCAACAATTAAATGCTTGCAGACTATATTGTAGCATTGCCCAATATTATTTCTTGTTGTTTTATATGTTCAGTATTTTTATCATATCAATTTTTCCTTCTTTTTAGACCACCAAAGTTTTAAACATACATTTGGTGCATTAATACAAAACTTTAGGAACCCCTTTAGGAAATCGCTTCATAAATGAACAGCTTACAGCATGGGATCAGTTTGTACAAAATACTAAAAATCACTTATTTTTTCTGACCTTTTTAAGATAAAAATGTAGAAAATTACTGTTGTTCTATATCTCATATATCGCGACCCACAAAAAGGCTTAAAATAAACGGTCGGATGGTCTTAAACCAATTTTGGTTTCGTAAAAAATTATCTTTTTAATTAGATGAGACTTAGAAACACACAGTAATTAATTGCAGAATACATCATTTATGAAGATTAGAATATGTAATAATGAAATTTAGGTTACTCGAAAATACATATTATGTTGCGTTATGTTCTTTATCATCACATTATTATTATTATTATTATCCATTGAATAACACACAGTAGGTGACAAATTTTATATGTTCATATGGCATCAGTTTGTAGAAAATACTAAAAATCATTTACTTTTTCTAATCTTTTTAAGATAAAAATGTAAAAAATTACTGTTGTTCTATATCTCATATATCGGATAATATATCTATAGGTCAGATCAACTAAAAATGGTATGACGTCATTAACAATTGAAGCAAAATTAATCGTATAAGATTATGTTTACTGTAGTCATTCTAACATAAAAATAACAAAAAAGGAAAAAAAACGGAGAATTTTTATTGCATTTATTTAATGACATCAGACCATTTTTAGTTGATTTGACCTCTATACGTAATTAAATTATGAAAAAATCTAAAGCACTGAAATGGAGCGCGTTGTGCCTTTACTCGGAGTAATTAAAAGGAAGGAATCTCGGCAAAATTTTTACAATTATATAAAAAAGTTTAAATAACTTTGAATTTTTATTGTACGTTTTAAAGAATGTTATCTTTACAACTTTCTGAATATTGAATATTTTAAGTTATCAAAAAAAAAAAAAAAAAAAATCGAGATTATCAAAGTGTTAAAATTTTAATTTTATAGCATGGCCATTTAAACGTTGCTAAGCGCAAGGTTTATTTTATACGTTAACGTTAAAGATTGGTGTTATATTTTCTTTCTTTTTAATTAAGATACAATAATTTTAATGGATTATATTGTAGTTAATTTCATATACTCTGTGGGTTTTATAGCAAGCTTGTTAATACAAGAATAAGTTCTTTTGTAAACACAAGCATTCCTGTAAGCATTCCAGCGTTAATATAAAATTAAAAAATAAATAAAATGAGAGTTTTAAAGAATCGCCGAGGAACTTGTATTTTTCAAGAAGTCATTTAATCGGATCGGACTGTAATTTGTTTTCAATTTTATGATTTTATATTGTTGTTGCTGTAAAGGCTTGGTATGTACATATCTATACAAATATAGCAAAGCGAACTGAAAATGAAAGATGATATACAAAAATTGATGACATTGTTCTGATTGAATATAAAAACAGGTTTTGGCCAAATATTTACAAATTCATACATACGTCCAAGCAAAATTCATACTTGTAGAATGTTTAAATACCTTTGATTACAGATACCTATATAAGTATGTATTTAGCTTTTTTTCTTCTTTATTTTGCTTCTTTTTTTTTTCAATCGCTATAATAAACATTCCAGTAATGATGTAACCTTACAAAATGTAAAGTTTGAAACAAAAATTATTTATAGTGTTTCTAAATTCCAAATCCCGCACTGACACAGCATCCCGCGTAACGTAGCGAATATCCCGTGATCAAGAAAAATATCGAGCCATTACCGTCATTTTAGCGTAACCGACAAATATCAAATTTTACACGAGAAGGATTTTTTAAATATTTGTATGGCGCTTGCGATATTTCTGCTGTCTTAATTTTATTGCGCCTGAACGTATTATTTCTATTATTTTATTAACCTTACGTTAAAGATGGTTATTGTCGGTTACGCTAAAATTTGAAAATGTGTTGTATTAATGATAAACTAAACAGTTGCTATAACTCGTTAATTAACGAATTTTGGAGAAAAACGTTAACACTGCTTGGTCCGTTACAGTTTAAAATGTTGTTTGCAATAAAAATCTCAATTTCGATAAAAGTGTCGCTTACGTTAAATTGGCGATAATGGCTTGATATATTGCTATCTAAAACAATATTTCTCAACTGCCGGGCCGCGAAAGTATCTCATCAGTCCGCAGAAAGATGTGTGAATTTACACAAACGTTTATAATTTTTATCAAAAAAAAAAAAATTGTCAGTATTTTCCTAAATTAAATTATAGTAAACCAAATGGTCGAAAATCGAAATTTCATGTTACACGACCTAATTCTATTCCAATTAATGGCGAAAATGATTTCAGACTACAGCAATTCTATTTAAAATTCAAGAATGGTTTTTAACCATTTCTGTAATGCTTAAGATAGTGTCGATATGTTTGTTTGAATTATATAGTTCGATCCAGGTGGTCGGAAAACGATATTTCATATTACACGATCTAATGTTATTTTAATTAATGGCGGAAATGAGTCCAAGTTACGAGACTTCTATTTACAATTAAAGAATTATTTTTAAGCATCTCTTTAGTGCTTAAAAAATATCAATATTTATTTGAATTTCATAACGGAAAAAAAGATTGAAAAACACTGATCTAAAAACAAATATATATTTTAGTTTAAAAAATAAAACTTTAAATAAATATTAAAACAAGTTTACAAACACAGTTGCAAAATTAAATGAAAGAAAGCATTAAAAAGTACCAGTTTGAACCTCAATATTTTGAAAACCGGGCTTAAGAATTAAAAATGGTGGTTAGAAGGACCTCAACGTCGTTTTAGATTATCCAGATGATATTTCACACGATACGGTACGATATCATACCTACTTTTCAGTACACAGTTTTCCATATAGAAACGGCTGTTGTAGCTAGCTAACTAATTTGAAAGATGAATAAATCAAGTACCTACTACACGTACTGAACAACCCAAATTAAGCAATTTCTTTCTAATCGTTGGCATTATTTAGAAGGAATAAAATAAAATGTGTGACAATAAAGAACGCGAAACTAGATTGGGACGACATAGATTTTCAAAAAAAATACTCCCCCGTTGGATAAATTTTGTATTATGGAGAACTTCTACTGTACATAAAATTATTACAAGCACTAAAATAATTTAATATTTATTATCGTAAGTATATAAGTACGATATAATACATAGTATGTAGTGTACTTTACTTTTACATACATACATAATAATAAGATTAAATTAATTACAAGCAAATAAATACATAAACAGCTGATGAAGCATAGCACTCAGCTGATTACGTTCAAACTGGAGCCAATTTGTCATTGACTTTTATAATACTGTCGTCTCGGTCGTCTCTATTTTCATTTTTTTTTTTCTTTTTTTTTTTTGATAATACATAATATGAAAGTATATATGTGTAATTAATTAAATTATATAAAAATTAAAATGTGTAATCTCAATTGATGCATATTTTCAATTTTTATTTGACAAAACATAGATACAAAAAAATATATATACATAATAACTATAGACCGGATGAAATAATTTTTCACAGGACCGGCTTAACGATTTCAGTGTAATACTGTTAGACTATTTGTATTTATGTATGAGTTTGCTACAACACAAACAACAGAATCCTGAAAATTTATTGAAATTCAACATAGAGAAGCGAAAACTTTTTAGAAAAATTTTATTATGTGAGTTTTATATCAAAAATAAAAAGGGGCCCCAAATTTTATTGAATTAAAGTTTTGCAATATTTATTTGTCTAACTAGCTCGCAAGTATATATAAAACAAAATTTATTGTCTTCTTGTCACCGGCGGCTGTCTTTCAGTATCAATTGATAAACAAATTCCTTATCTCTTTTTAACTTTTTAAAATTTAATATATGTACCTTGTTTACAATTTTTTTAAAATTTTTAGTTTTCTGCACAGGTACATACATATGCAGTGTACATCAAGCAATATTTAATCTAGTTGTCCATTTCATTCAAACACATAAACAAAACATCATTTTGATGACATCGTATAATATATGATTGTACAGGGTGGGGCAGGGAAACATCCCTACTTTCGAGGTGGCATTCTGAGTAGTGGGGACATGTTGGAGGAGTGGGGGTAGGTTCGAATGACGCTGTGGCCACGGAATTTTCCGATAGTAGCGCTGTCAGTTGTAGACATGGCTTGGTCGAATGAGCAACGCGCTTTTGCTGTCGAGACGTATTTTTCTCAGAATAAGTCTATTGTTGCAGTGCAGCGTGCGCTGCGAACTCGTTATCGGATTCCCCCTCGCAACCCTGTTCCTGACCGCAAATCCATTTTGTTGTGGGTGGAAAACTTCCGTGCATGTGGTAGTGTAGTGAAAAAGAGAGTTGGGGCTCGGAGAACTGTCCGAACTCCAGAAAACATTGACCGTGTCAGAAGATCGATCTTGCAGTCTCCTAAGCGTTCTGCCCGCAAGCATGCATCCGCCCTTGCATTGTCTAATCGCACTGTGCGTCGTATTCTCCACGAAGAACTCCACTTCCATCCATACAAGATGGTCGCTCGCCGGATTTAACTCCGTGTGATTACTTTTTATGGGGATATATCAAGAGTGAAGTGTTTAAACATCGACCCAGAACCCTACAAGACTTGAAGGATGCAATTCGCGTTGAAGTTGCCCGCATTCCACAACAAATGCTTCGCAGAGTTATGCAGAACTTCAGAACCAGACTAGATCAGTGTGTTGACAATGAGGGACATCACTTGAATGATGTATTGTTTAAAACAAAGTAAGAATTAACTTCCATCTGTACCCTTTTGATGCCACAATAAAGTTTTGTTCTAACACTTTTCGTTTTCTTTTAATTTACCTTCAAAGTTAGGGATACTTCCCTGCCCCACCCTGTATGTATTAACCACAGATACTATTGTCTATTGATATTAGAATATTTATATGGACCATACAATAGATTTTTAAATTTTTAAAGTTTTTTAGATTTTATTTTTTTGAAGCAAAATCGTTATATTGGTTAACACCTTTTATAATCTACAAACACAGAACACCTACAAACTATCGATGGTAATGAATATTTTTTAATTTTTATGTGATTTTTGTTGTAATTTGAGAGTATTTATTAATAAATGTTCTAAAAATGTTTATACCAACAAATATAACTTCAGTTAATCTAGAAAAATTTTAAATCCCATCTTGATTAACCATCCATATTCGTCAACACTTTAGTCACTTTTTATTTTCATATAGATTGTGTATATGTATAAGTTTATTCCCTCTATTTATTTAATGCTCAAAAGTATATATAAAAAAAAATATTTGTTAGCAAAAATGAAATGAATACCTACATAATATTTTATTAGATAACACATTAATTATTAAGCTTACATCTTTATTTCTTAATATGTATACTTTTATTTGTGTATAGTTTGTTGGCAAGATATACTAGTTTTGTATGAACATTTTTGAAGGAAAAATTAGTAATATTTTCTAAAACATATTACGTTAATTCGATTTAATTTAATCAGTTTATGTATGTATGTATGTATGTAAAGGAACATTATTTGCTCTAGCAGACTCAGACATAAATACAAGCAGTCTAACAGTATTACACTGAAATCGTTAAGCCGGTCCTGTGAAAAATTATTTTATCCGGACTATAATAATAACATAATATACTGCGTTGACCTTGTTACAAAGTCAAGATTTTAATAATAAATTATAATTTTGTGTGTACAACATAGGAATTTAAAATGCAATCGTTGAAATATTAGAATTTACATATATTTTGTATATTGCAATTTGTTTTAATGTATATGTGCCTTTACGTACACTAACGGGTAAATTTTTGTCACTCTCTAAATTCTATAGAAAATTCAAAACATTAATAAAAATAATACTTTTATTTCAATCAATGAATAACAATAATTATTTTACCGAAAACTACAACGCTGTTAAATTAATTTTAAACATTAGTGAATAACTCATGTAGTTCTGTAACTTTTCAATATCCAATAGTAAACCAAAATTTTAAACTTTGCTGTTTGTGATGGTATTGGGAAACAAGTGTAACACAATAAGTACATAATTAGAAATCGATTAGACATTCTCGTATTCTCATCAAACAAAGAGCCCATTGAATGAGGATCACCATCATAGAGCATCTTGATAATTTAAGGGAAATGAGAAAATAAATATACTTACCCAAAAATATAAAAACAGTCAGTCGCTCTTAATTAATCCTAATAATGTACAAATTGCTGTAATTAATATTGTTATAATCGAATAGAAATTATTTGACGTATACAAACTATTATTATAAAAACATAATTTCAAATAATTTCAGTTACAAGAAGTCTATGTATATGTAGAACAAAGTGCCAGAATTTCAAATGCTAATAATTTAGGTTAGTAAAATTTTAGTGACTTTTATTTTTAAAGGATTTTTTTGCGCTTATTCATTTTTGGTTCAAATTCCTTTTGCCTCCCTCGTCCATTAATTAAATTGATTACGACGTGATTTTTAAACTTTGAAGATAGATTCTTATAGATTTCGAGATATACTGAACAAAAAAATAATAATATTTTTCGATATTTCGGCTAGTTTTCGAAATATATTAACTTTTCCAATTATATTTTTATTTTGACTATGGAAATAAAAACTCCAATCCTCTCTTTATTGTTCAGCACATTAATATTTATAAGAAACCATCCTTAGATTTTGGGACCATGAAAACTAAAATTGTACCTCAATTAATTGGTATATTCCTATTTCGCCTGTTCTCGTTTCGCCTGAAATTAAAATTTGGTACGCTTTGGTTGCGTTTTGCCTAGCCACATGTTAGACGGAAATAAATAGTTGTGATTCGCCTGATCTACTATAGGTAAATAAAAGAATAAGAGAAATTCAAGAAAGTTACTTAAATAATGAAATAACAGTAGGAGGATGTTTAGAAAAAATAGCTTACACTGTTAAGCTTAAGATAAATGAATTTTATTAGTTCAAATTAATGTAAATATGTGTATATGTATGTATATTTTTAAATAATTTTTTTAAATTGACGAAACGTAAAGTGCATAAACTTTTAACTACACCAGTAGTTTTTGCACTTATCAAAAATTACTGCCAATCCTAAGTCTGGAAAAAGTAGGAAGGAAAGTTGCTACATTTTCTTCGAATTTTCCTTAAAATCTCTTATGGTGTTATTTTAACATTATAATAAAAAAAGGCACCCATCGTCCAATTTATGGTCAGGCGAATCGGGAAATTTTAATTGGTCAGGCGAAACGGGAACAGGCGAATCAGGCATAAATCAATCAATTTCTTTAGTAAGTAATGGTGATGGAATAAAAAAAATTGAAGCAAAAAATTGTCCAACAACATATTTGAACTTTTTTGAGCATACATCAATCGATAAAAATATATTCCTCGGATTTTGCACAATCACTTCCTTTCAGCTCCTCCCACTCTATAAATAAAGTTACAAATATTTCCTAATTTTATTACTTTGACCTATATTCTAAAGAAAGTGTAAAAAAGGAAATATTATATTTATTTTTAAAATTTTAAGAAATTACAAATGTATAAAATTGACCATTAATCTTTTAAAAGAGGGGTTTATTAGGTATTTAATTTTCCAATTTGTACTGCTCCATATTTAATATTTTAAATTACTTCTAATCGAATATATATCATTTATTATAAAACTAGTAATTTCCATTTATTATAGTAAATTAATAATAAAAAATAAGATTGAAGGAATTCCTTAGTGATGGAATTTAAAAAAAAAAAAATATTTTTTTTCTATAATAAAGTTCCTTTAATAAGCGCCTTACCTTTAAGCCACATATACCTGAATAACTGAATATAACGAACAGGTAGAATATACCTATACGAAATTAAAACGATTTGGGTTTTACTAAAAGTGGACCTCTACATGTACACATGAACGTTAGCCAACCCACTAAGTTATTTCTTGGAATTACCTTTCTGAAATGGAACGTTAACACATACACACATACATACAAACTGGTCAAAGTAACCATATAATCCATACACAATTATAATCTAGACATCTACCGCCGTGGCTAAATTATTACAAATGAACGTGTTTTGACCACATTCCACAAAAAATATTTTTTTTCAACAGGCGCCTCTTTCTAACATAAAGAGGTTGTATAATATTTCTGGTACAACTTGACTGAATAAATTGATAAAACAGAGATATTCTATTTAAAATTGAATAATTTAATTTTTCCGTTTATCATTAATTTTTTCTCATTTTAATTCAGAATTGCAAAAAATATTGTATGCAACCGACGCAAATTAGGTGTTTTTTTTCATTCGTTGTAATTGTACAGTTCGCCAAACCTCGTTGGACAACCGTACGATTCGTGAAAAAAAACACCATCATTTTGTAACTTATTGCATAAATAACTATTTGACAATATAGTTGTCAAATACTTAATAAATTTTGATCTTTTTCCCATTTTTTTTTACAAAATTTTTCCCTTTTAATTCAGAATTGCAAAAAATATTGTATGCAGCAATGCAAAGTAGGTGTTTTTTTTTTTTTCAATCGTCGTAATTGTCCTACTCGGCAGACCTCAGTGAGCAGCTGTTACGATTCTTAAAAAAAAAAATATCTTCATTTGGCAACGTGTTACATAAATTTTGTATTTAAAATTTGAGTTGGTGCTTGTTCGACTGTGCTTGCCAACTTTTTAATCGGGCGCACTCACAGACCAGTGAACATATTATATATTATATAGACATATAATACAAATGTGTAATTGAAGCAGTCACATACGACCAAGTCCGACCTTAATAGCATTCTGTTATTTAGTAATTGATTTGTATCCGTAGTTACGCTTTCAAATAATTGTTGTCAAAAAATAATATTGATAATAAAATTTTACTTTTTTGAGAAGAAACTACAAAATTTTGAAAGAAGAAAAGTGGTATTCGCTTTATTTTCAAAATACGTACGTATACAAATTATGTCCTGCAATAATTATACTCGCATTTGCTCAAAAATTGAAATTATATTATTTCATTAAATTTCACCCGTCTCACCCTTGTTACCTGCTTCAAGAAAAATGTCTAGAAACTGGCTTTACGCTTTTTCTAGTAGTATAATATAATAGTGTTCATTGGTCTGTGGACACACTTCAATTTACTTCTAGACATATTATCTAAACAATTAAACAGTTGTAAAACTAAAAGTCGTTAATGTGCCGGATATTCTTATGGAAAATGGAGAGTTTTTGTTATACACCAATAAAAAATAATGGTAAAAATCTAAAATTTTGCACTACTGTAAACAACTAAATTTATTGTACAAGCAGGGCTGTGGAGAAAAATGGTGGTGGCGAGCAAGAAAAAGCTCTTTCGTCTTTTTCCTGGGCCCCCTAGTCCCTACCAACAGTTACGAGCCTTCTCTTCAAGCCCGGGCCCCGGGACTTTAATCCTGGCTGATCTGTTCTCTCATCGGGCCTGTGTACACAAAGTTTAAAAATGATTGAAGTTGAAAAATTTATTATTGGACTAAATGAATTATTAACCTGAATTTAGCAACTTTGCATTAAGTGAAACGTAACGGAAGATTCAAAGATAAAATACGTATAAAGTCACAGTTCAGCATAAGGAATATATTGTCATTATTATTTAGTTCAATATATTCAGACTGTGAAAACCCAGCTTTTTTTAACTCGGTCCATCGTTAAATAATTTGACTAGATTTGTATATATTTATTTATATTTAAGCATTATTTCACACATGCAATACACCTATATTTACCTTTTACATTGCATAGGCATGTTTGTGTACCTATTATAAAAATGTTATATCGTTATATTATGCATTGCATTACCTACTTCACTGTAGGTAACTGCTCTTTGATGCATATTGTTCAAAGTTAACGATCTTCTTAGCTTTTTGTAAGGTGCAATCACCGCAAAAAAAAAGATTGTGTATATGTCATTTGTCTGACATTAATCTATAGCTTTGACAGCCAATCCGAGGGTATTTAACATTACATTTATATTCTCTCGTTCTCATAATAAAAAGTCACCTGTTTTTATTTATAAAAAAAAAGAGGGTACCTTTTTCCCTGAAGTAAATACAACAACAATTGAATGGAATAATAAAAACAACTTTGGTAAATTTAAACAGAACAATTTCTAATTTTTAAAGGTATAAAGTCTCCTTACTGGCGCCATCAATGTTCAGATTTCACGGGAATCTTTTTTTTTCTTTCATCTTAGCGAATTTCCTGGATGGAATTCAGCTATTACAGCCACTGTCATGACGTGACTTGAGCCGGGGCCTATGGCAGAAATTTGTTTTGAGGTCCCTAGAAACCGAAAATAATATTCACTAAAATTTATATATATATATATATATATATATATATATATATATATATATATATATATATATATATATATATATATATATATATATATATATATATAAATATATATATATATATATATATATATATATATATATATATATATATATATATATATATATATATGTATATATGTTTCCGCACGATAACTCTCGAACGAAATGTCCTAGGTTTACGAAATTTGATGAAAATGTTGGAAATGCCAAACCGTTGGACAAGTTCATTAGCCAGACACGTCGGATGCCAGGAACATGCTTTTTGTTCTTGCAACTTTGCCAAAATTTCCACTTAATCAACAATTTTTGTGAAATTTTTACACCATTTAAAAGAGGACAAAAAATTACATAAAAAATGTCCTTAAACTATTGTTCTATGTCAACTAGTTTCCGAGCAAAACTAATTTTTATACGCGGAAATTCGCTATGTTATGCAGGATGCTGCGACAGGGGTATTTTAAATTCTTTCCTCTTGTGAAGGAATTATTTAAAAGGCGTTAATTTATACACTTGGTTACAGATGTACATATCATGCATACATATACAGAATACGTATGTAATATGTTTTACGACTTGCAAATGCATTTTTCTTAATCGTACCCATTCTTATCTGGAATTTGTATTATTTTAATTATGTGGATATTTATAACAAAAATGTTAAGTATTTTATATATATATATATATATATATATATATATATATATATATATATATATATATATATATATATATATATATATGTATAAAGGTACATTAAAGTAATTAACATGGAAAATATTTTGCAAAGAAATTTAATCACATAATCAGACAAGCATCAATGATTAAGAAGTTAACTATTAAGGATTCAGTCTTTTTAGTGGTATTTTTATTTATAATTTGATAACACAGAAAGTCATTTTCTTGAGAATTTTGGGATAGAAAATGAATAAATATATGTTAATCTTGTATTTTTCCGTAATTTACAATTTTTTGTATTTTATTTTAGTCTACTGAATGTTTTCAAGAGTTATTATTGCTCATACCTAAGTAAACTAAGACACTAATTCAAGTATTGATATTTCAGTTCCGAGATCTTGGAATTTTTGTTGATGTGTTATCATAAATTAATTAACTCTTTATGCGACTTGTTCAAACGAAACGAATACTGTTCGTTATGGCAGCATTGAATTCAAAATGGAATCTGCAGCACTTGTGGTTTGCATCTTCAGTAAAAATAAAATGACATAATATTTAAATTAATTATATGTGTGCCTATGTTACGGCCAACGTTGAAAAAATATATTTAATCTGAAAATTACTCGGCTAAACTTGAGTTGTGATCGTTTGGTTAATGGTACTGTTTTATTTTTGAGCAAAGGGTAATTAGTAATTATCTACTTGCAATGACGTGCTCCTGACGTCTAGTCATGTGAATCAGTAAAATTATTTAATTATCCTTTGTCTAAGGATAAGGTTTCTTTCAGTAATTTAATCGGTTAACCATGAAAATCGCTAAACATGAAAAAAATCTGTTGAATTTGAACATTATACTGTACATCTCAACGATTAAAACTAAAATTTAACTGGTCCATCTTTTTTCCAACATTAGCCGTAACTTTTCACTTATTTCACACGAGAGGTTTGTATTTTTTCGAATAAATTTGGATTTGTCTAACGAAAATTTGTTGCGTAGCAATTTAACAAGAAAAACTGTCAATTAACAAAAACCCGACAGCGAAGCTGAAGCGTTTTTGGGTTGACAGTTCTTCGAGTTAAATTGCTTTTAAGCAAGAAATTTAAGTTGTAGAAAACACAAATTTATTCAGAAAGAATATAAAACTCAAGTGTAATACGGTAAGATAATTTAACGAATAAAATAAGTTAAATTTAGTAATACGAATTTTTGTTTCGTTTTTATAGTGTTTACCTACAATAAAATGGCCAATGAAATGTTTTGTACCATTTTTTTCGCTGTAGAAATCTGTCCTAACTTTTTTTCCGTGGTAAAAGTGAAAAAAACTACGGTGAAAAAATTCTTATGGGACTAGATACACATGAGTTAAATAATTGTCATTGTAATTTTGTATCTATTCAGTTACCAATCCGAATCCTCACATGAGTCTTGCGATTTCAGTAATTCAATCACGATTCAAAGGTTTCAAAACTGAATAGGTACCCTATTTGTAACCAAAACATTGTAACCGAAACTTCTATTCTGTAGTTCATTATAAGGACAATATATTTTCAACTAAAAGGGTTTGGAAAAGGACATAGTTTGAAATATCATCAGCTGAGTAGGTATTGGTTTGTACCAAGTCCCTTTTTTTTTAAATATTTTCTGGCAGTGGTTTCGACTTCCTCAACGCTCAAAACTAACAAAACAATCATCTAGAAAAAATTTTTAAAAGGTGGACTTGATACAAACCAATACTCAGCTGACGATATGTTTCTTTGTTTACATAAAATGTATATATGTACATATTTAATCTAAATAGATCTTATTCCGTATCATTTTACTGTATTTTGTAAATACTATCTAATATCGAATTGTTACAGTAAAATATAGGTATTATTCAAGACTATAAAATAATTACATTATTATATAATACATTAATATACCATGTGAGTTTTTTGAGAGTTGCCATTTCTATTACAATCAAATTTTTATGATAGAAATGGTACTGGAAAAGGTTCTTTTCTTGGATGTAATGGAAATGTAACCAAGAAAAACACTATCGGTTGAAGTAGCCTTAAGTATATATGCATATTTTTACCGCCTAACTGATAAATTAAAGAAAAATTAAAAAATTAAACTTAGGTAAAAAAAATTTTTTTGCTCATTTATGTTGTTAATTAATGCATTAGATCAGTTTTATCAAAAAATTAATATATAGTCCCATTTAAAAATCTATAAGTTTGTATCATAGCTCGAAAACCATAAGAGCTATAAAGCTCCTGACTATAGCAATCGGTTGCCCCCGTCGATATCTACAACTCTTACTTAAACAATTTTTCGATTAAATCAACGGTTTGGCTGTAATAAAAATGGCAACTCTCGAAAACACAGTATATTAAAGGCTCTTTTTGTTAATAATTTCGTCCTTTAAAATATAACATATGTAATTTACTACACAATATAATTTTAGTTGAGGGTTAAAGGTTATTATTATAAAAGTCGATAACCCTACATCGTTCAGATCATGGCCGAAATATAATTACTAACTTGTAATAATTTTAATCAACGATTTAGATGAATGAATTTCAAATTTATGAATGAAACTACTAATGTACACCATCCAACAAAAATTTAAACTTCTAAATAACAGGTTTAATATGTAAATAATGTTTATACATTACCGATTAATATTATACATATTATACGAATTAGTATATTGTTAAAAATAGCTAAAAATTTTGATTTTTTGTTAAATGTTAGTGACATTGAAGTGCGGAAGGTCGCAAGTTCGATGCCTACCATTGTTTTTGGATTCCAAATGTAAATATTCCCAGACCCTCTCAATCCTAATGAGGAACTAATAATACATAAGGGATAATGAAACTCTGATTAAAAGTCACTCCTAACAAAAAACTGGTATCTATCACTAAAAAAAAAAACATTATCGTGAGCAGGACAATTTAATCATGGCCATTGTCCTTACGGGCCCGAGCGCAGAGTAATAAAATTTAAGATTCATTCATATCTACAGACACTGAACGTTACAGACACATATCGTGGCAGACACGACATTTTCAAAAGTATTCATATACACAGACAATTAGCAGACAGACAGTCAGACACAGACAGTGTCTTTTATTATTTACAGCTACGGACCTCGAGAAAATTTCTCGAAAAAATGACTGGGATGATAAGCTCGAAACTTGTTGACTTTTACAACTCAAAGTTATGTCGAATTTTTATACTTGAGTTGTATTTCCTGTTATTAATATAAAATCTATAAAATCGGTTTAAAATTTAGATAGAACATAGGTAGTAATATGCTTTTTAACGAACTTGACATTGAGTATGGACTTATGTTTCTTCAGGTTTAGATATAGAACATTCTGGGAAAATTTAGGTCAAAATAAATAAAAAAATCGATATTCTTTAGAAGAAATATCATGATCATTCGAACTTTTGAAATTAATGTCATGTGATGAGAAACCGCTAGTCGAAATTAATGTTGGAATACCAAAAAATAGATATCAATCATATATTAGGGGAGACAGGGGCATGTACTAACAGATTTTACTTTTTTACATATTAAACGGAAATGAAACTAGTTAGCGATTTTTTTTGTAAACGTTATGAAGCATCAACTATCTGTCTATAATTTTTGATAAAAAAAACTTACACACCCCTTGTACTTTCTATGGAAAAACCCATTTTCTTAAAAAATGTGTTTGTTAATACTTACCCCACTTTTGGGGCAAGTTTTAACAACGTTGGGGTAAGTATTAACATTAGAGTTTTAATATGATTATGATATTTTGTAGATATGTACTTTTAGGAAATAAAACAAAGTATCATATTTAACGTGTTTATTATTAGAAAGGAATTACTTTGACATAGAAAATTCTTATTTTAGATTTATCTTTGTTTAATTAGTTAAAGTTAATCATTATTTTAATTTTTTTCTGAGGCAATAGTTAGTCAGTCCTTATTAAGTAGCAAATTACGTCACTTTGACCTTGATAACGAAACAAAAATTGGTAAATTTTCAGTCTTTGATAGACAACCACAATCGTTTAATAATCTTCTATATTAAAAAATATTTACTTATTAAAAATTAGTCTTCGTCTTATTTAACATTATTATAATTCTTGAAATATATGATAACTCAGATCAAGCAAAACTCTTCCTCTGCTTCAATGCAGAAAAGATATAAAAATTAAAACCATTTAAATTTAACACTCACATATGTACACACATATACATGCAAACATGTTTGGCAATGTCACGAAAAAAATTTTGGCAACCTCGAAGCATGAAAATGACGATATTTGGATTTTGAAATCGGGATGAATACAATAACCTCCTTATAGGGAAGTTAAAAACATAGGCTTTGTTGCATAAAATTTAAACGAGGTAAATGTTAGCATGTTAATACTTACCCCATGCATTTTGTTAATACTTGCCCCGAAAGTAAATTTTTTACAAATTTAAATTTTTAAAAAGAATACGTTGATAATGCGGTAAGATTTAAACAAAATACAATACCAGATGGAATATGCTACCGTTTGAAATAAATTTAGTCTCTTTTAGGTATACAATCATGCTTCAAATCAAAAAACCGTCGACTTAAAAATGTTCTTTTACCTAATAAAATCTACGCCTTACTCACAACTTTGTTTTGCGGCAACCGGCCGAAGGCTGATTGGTCACAACATGTCCGTGGTCATCTACTGATGACAGCAACCGGACGTACTTAACTTTTTCGTGCGTAGTTTGGCAGAAAATGACCTGTTAATACTTACCCCCGTTAATACTAGCCCCTGTCTCCCTTATACCTATAAATAAATTACAAAATATTTTAGTTTAATTAATTTTAATTAGCCCAGAAATTATCAAATACCGGATACCACTCATTATATTTCAAAATCATCAGTCAACTTAAACGTTTCTTTATCGAGCATTGAAATCTCCATAATACCTAGTAGGTTCATAAATACTGTCGTTTAGGAAACTACATAATAATAAAACAGTGGTAATAGGAATTTGAAAAGAAATATATTTTTTATTACTACTATATTCAGGTATTACAAGGAAAAAATATTATACAAAATGGCCACTTTTATTCTTAACGCAGGACTTCAAACATCGTGGCCAATTGTCGATTGCATCACGCACTACTTGTAGATCAAAATCTACCACTGCTTTCACCAATGCTCGTTTCAGGCTCTCCATGTTGTTGTGTCGAGAAGAACACGCTTTGGCCTCCAAAACGTCCCACAATTTGTAATCCAAAGGATTCAAATCGGGACTAGCTGAGGGCCAATCTTCTTGCTTAATAAACTCCGGAACATTGGTTTGCAGCCATGCCTGTGTGATTTTAGCCTTATGTGCCGGTGCTGAGTCTTGTTGGAATATCCAGTGTTTTCCAAAGAATAAGGCGCGTTCTTCTCGACACAACAACATATAGGGCCTGAAACGAGCATTGGTGAGAGCAGTGGTAGATTTTGATCTACAAGTAGTGCGTGATGCAATCGACGATTGGCCATTGAAGTCCTGGTTTAAGAATAATGGTGGCCATTTTGAATAATATTTTTTCCTTGTAATACCTGAATATAGTAGTAATAAAATAGTATATTGTACAATAAATGGGAAAAGAGGCTTATTTCTCACGAATATGAGTTTGTTGCGCTTGATGCGCGAGCCCGCAGGGCGAGTGCAACAATTCATATGAGTGAGAAATAAGCTTTTCCCACGTATTTTACACTATACTTTTTCTACGAGCACATTTTTTTTCGTAAAATTAGCATAAATAATTAAAATAAAATTTAAATAAGTAGTAAAATTTTTAAAATTTATAATGTCAGTGGTGAGATGTTCAAATTTTTTCCAAAGCATACTTTGAAACTATGGAAACAATAATAATCAATATACATGTATGTATATTATACTTAAATAGTATTAATACTGTATTAGGATCTGACCGAAAATCAGTTTATCAGCTGATGTTTAGCTGTCCATTATCACCTTCTGCCGACTGAAGCCGAAGATGTAACTATACACTTACACTAAAGTATATGATTTTCAATTAACATTCTAAGGATTTAATTCAATCGCTTTCAAGTTGTCCAATTATAAATAAAATATCAGATATATATATAAAAGAATACCAATCAAAACAGCAATAGGAGTCAAATATATTTCACACCGCATAAAAATCAAAGAGAGGTATTCCGTAAATAAACAAGACAAGCAAGGAAACATATAATTTGGTTTATTTTAAATATTTTTTTTTTTTATACGTGCCTATATTGATAATGCAATCCAAATTGGTATATATACCTATAGTATGTATGTGTTGCCCGTATATGTATAGCGGGCAAATGTAAAAAGGCAATAATAATATTAAAGCGGCGCGGCCGCGGCGACCCTATATTGCTCCCGGCATCGAAACTTTAATATAGGTTGGTCGTTCAGCTATATTACGTTTCGTTTTTAGCTGCGACTATATACCTACCTATACAATGCATACCACAGTTTATGTGTACCTACAGTGGTCTACAAAAATCTTAGTTAAATTGTTGGAGCTATAGTATTTTTTGTGCTTTTTATATAAAATAAATAAAAATGTTTGGATACAGTAATGGTTTGAATAAATTTAGAAAATATTCTAATCAGTGGTGTGCTCTATAAATATATTACATTGTACCTATTGGCGACGCAAAGATTACGCGAGCGCTCCTGGTTTTTTAAATTAGAAGCTGTATCAAGTAAAAATTTTTGTATACGTTCAATTGTCGGTAGAAAAATGTACTATACAAATTATGCGCGGATTACTAGATTTTATATCACCCATTAATCGTATACGTATATTTTTACTTGATGCTAGTTCTAATTTTACCACCAGAGGCGCGAGTGAGAATCTTTACGTCGCCAATTATATCTAGAGTTCTAGACAGAAAGCGAACTACGGTTGTTTACGTATTGGTGTATTAGTTCTCAAAATAATGTTTTATAAAATCGATTGTAGCCCGTTCACATTATTCCAGTAGCATTCCAGTCCAGTGATCGAAACCAGCGTTGGAATGTCACTGGACTAATGTAGACCTGCACTGGAATGTACCCATTCCAGTAAGCAATCGAGTCCAGTGACTGGACTGACGGTCTCCTTTTCATTCCAGTTAGTCCATTCCAGCGCCACTGGAATAGTGTAGACGACCAGTGCTGGATTAAACGTTGAACAGTGAACAAGCATTGTTGTTTTTTTGTAATGTAAATGAATGACTGGAATGGACCACAGAATAGTTAATATGTAGTATACTACGCATACAGAAGTGACACTCTCATAAAACATCAACACATTAAAAGTGTACGCCTGGGGAGAAATCTATCCAAGGATGGCCAGTACATCTTAAGTATCATCATTGTGCTTTGTATTCTCCATCGTTTCGGTTCAATATTATAACTTAATTTTCAATTTTTTTTTTTTTTTTTTTTGTTAATTATATTTGTTATTTTAAGTTTCGTTTTATTTCAGATAATTATAATAAATTTCGTTTTTGATAGCATATTATTATTTTTATAGTGAATAGTAGTTTTATTTTTAATTTAGGTTTAACTTTATTAATTCAGTTTTTAATAAATTTTATACGGAGAGAAAATTTATATAAAAATTACTGTGCTCAGCACTACAATCGACGTGTAAAAGGCGAACATATTCAATTTTGTACGGTAAAAATATAAAAATTATAATTAATCATAGAAAATTTAAAGGATAGAATATTGTTTCCGTAATATTAGTTCCGTAAAATTTGTAAAACAGCACAGTAAAAAGTTCCATTACCGACAAAAAAATATTTTTTAATTGTTTTTCTTACAAAAATTACCATGCTGTATTATAATATTTGAAATGCTATCTGCTAATAGTAGAAAGAAAAAAATATAAAGAAAGTTGTGTTTGTTGTGAACGCTGTTGAAATGTACCTCACTCATAGCAAGTCACATAGCCAACCATAGGTTTGGACGACCAGCTTGGTCGGACGGGTCGGACCAAGCACCTTGATCCATTAGACTGTGTTACAAGCAGCAAGCAGTATTCATTACACTGTTAGAGGACGGGGATGTCACCGTTTAATTCATCATTTTGTTACTTCACTATCTTTAGTATTAGAATATATTGTTGGCAATCATTTTTGTATGCATCATAAAGTTCTTACAGGTTCGAAGTTTTTACAGGTACCGCCCAAGCAACATAAGGTTGCGGGTCAGATGCGCAAATGAAAGAGTACGACAACAAGAATTAAACTATAACATATATGCATAAGAGTGTGATAAAAGTTGTGTTAGCACATTAAATTTTACCATGCTAGCACATATTTTTTATTTTGGTCGTCGATCGCGCACGCATTATAAGAGAGCATGGTAATTTTTCTGAAATTTTATCTACAAAAATTATATGATTTTTCTCTCCGTGTAGATTATCGTATTTTTGGCAGTTTAGTTTTATTGCTTAGATGTTAACTAGCACAAAGTGTTATTATAAATTTAGAAGACTAAATACTAACTAACTTTATACCAACAATTATTTTTCGGTAATATGTACATCCCTGAAAGATACAATTTGTATATTTTTTTAAAAATCTAAAGAGAGTAAGTTGAGTTAGTACATAACGAACAGAGACAGATCCTACCTGGGTACTATTATATTATCATCTGTGACTGGACTGCATTAACTCACTGGATTACTGGACTTGAATAATGTGAACAGACTATATTACTAAAAAAAATTAAAAAGCATCAAAAAAATTTTGTGAACAACTGTAAATACCATATGTAGGTAGGTACTCGGGATGTGAATACATTATTATATAGATGGAGTGCGGCATATCTTTGTTGTGTGTGTAAACCAACAGACAACACAGACGATTCTTCACATTGATCGTTTCGTTTTCTCAGAACTAATGGGCATTCTTCGCGAGACTTTGACTTCATTCTCAGCCAACACGACCTTGTCCACCATCCTTCTCATCACCACACCGTCCCCGTCAGACCACCTCTCTTGTATTTCATTCAAATATCTCCTCCACAACCTGCTAGCCACAAACATAGTTCATACACATACATACATAATACTAATCAGTTAGTAAACATCATCGTTACATAAAGTAACCGATTGACATATCATATTAATTATTACATTACATTATAATACACATACACATATGTACCTGACAATGTATAATAATGTTTTTTTAATCAACTTGTTTCAGAGATGGGAATTATTAGTGCTGTCAAAATTAAAATGGGACGTGTCAGCTGTAACGCCGCAAGATTTCCTACGACATATTTTACAAAGGCTTCCTATTCTTCCAAATACGCTTGATTGTGATATGGTTTTACGGCATGCGCAAACGTTTATTGCATTGTGTGCTCGTGGTAAGTTTTATTTCTATTCCATTATGTTCCTCATTTTTATAAAGAATGAAATAAATGGCACAATTTATGTGGGAAATGTTTATATACGAGTTCTATTACCGTGGTTAGTTGTTAAAAAAAAAATTATTGCCTATTTTAATAAAAAAAAAATTCATTACGTACATTAAAAATAACATAAGTCAAAATTTTGCAGATAGCAGTAGTATATACACTGCAAGCAAATTTTTCAAATATAGGAATTATAAATTATCTTATATTTTCTTCCCAGTAGAAGGAAGAGGGTCCAAAAATAACAAGGAAAGGGCTTACGTAGTTCCTAAATGTGTAGTCTTTTATCCAAAACTATGTTTTAAAAATGTTAAATGTAAACGAATTATTTTTATGACTCGAGTCTAGTAGTGAAGCGAAGAACAGGTGAGATAGACAATTCGATTAATCCTCCATTTTAATTTAACTTAATTTTAAGAAGTTATGCCAAACTCTATTTTCTAATAACAATAGAAATCGAAAACGTTATTCAAACAGATAAAAACTTATCAATATATGACCAGCTGTGTCCTGCGATTTTAGCCGTATAGAATCATCTGACTTATGGATTAAATTACTTTTAAGTTAGGTATTCTGAAATTCTATTAAAAATCAGCTCTTTGTAATCCTTCACTCCGCTCCGCTCGCCTAATGAGTTAAAGATAACCATGTGCATATTTCACTAGCATATCTAATTTCCATACCTTGACATCTTTCCATAGATATCCATATTGATAGTTTTAGAAACCTCTCAGTTTTGGATTCTTTTTGAGACACTAGGATTCTGGAGGACAATTTTAACTACACGTTAATTTTTCCCAAGATTTCAATAAAATTTGAGCTAAATTTGATCAACAGCCGTTTATTTTGAACTCTTTTTGAGGCTCCAAAGCTCTGAGGGACAATTTTGACCTCACATTCATTTTTGCTAGATCTCGCTACTATTTAAGCAAAATTTGATCAAGACCCGCCCAACTGCTTACCTTAGGCGCTTCTTGAGTTTCCAGGACAGTGGGAGATAATGTTAACCTAATTTTTTCTGGAAGCCCAGTAGTGTTTAAGCAAAATTAAGATCAATTCAGCTGTTTATATTTGACTTTTTCTGGGTTTCAACATATTAGGAGACAATATTTTAATCCAGCGTTCATTTTTTTAAGAATCTCTATATCGTATAATAGGGATGATCGATATTAGAAAAACATCGATGTTAACATCGATTCAAGAGTATCGATATACGATATATATCGAAAGAAAAACATCGATGTTTATGTAACAAAATAAACAACCATTATAATTTATTATTTTATTTATTAAAAATTAACATTGCCAGTATTTATTTGGTACACTTTACAAAAAAGTCACTTTGTTAGAAGGTTTCCTTTTAATCTGTTGCTTTGTTGAAGTTGATACAAATGCTGCCCAACTTTTGAAAAAAGTCTCTCTGAAGTTGTTGAAGTTGCTGTGCAACACAAATATTTAATGGGAATTTTTTTTCAAGTTTGGATAAGTGGATCCTAGAACTTGTCATAAAAGTAATGGATCTTGTTTTAAATCAGCTACAGGATTTTTTTAAATACTAGATAGCTTAGAGTAATATCGATGTTTCGATATTATTCTCGTAACATCGATGTGTCGATGTTATCGAGGACATAACATCGATGTTTTTACATCGATGTTTTCCCTCTAAACATCGATGTTTTTCTACCATCGATGAATATCGATCTACCCTATCGTATATGCATAAACAAAATTTGTTCAGAATCCGTTCAGTCGTTTACTTCGTCCATCTCAAAGGCTCGGAGGACCCCGAACTTCGAAAATGAAGCCTATATTAGAAACACGGGATATTACTTACCCACTAGTAGAAGAATTTTTGGAATTGGTTAACTAGTTCTTGAGATTAACCCAAATTAGCAAACCTGTTTATTATCTTACTATTATAAAACAAAAATTTACTAATCCAAAATCTTATTTTGTCGGCGATAAATACGAATATTTATGCCTGTTGTTTCTTTTATTATATTTTATTCCATTACAACCACCTTACTGAGGCCTCATCGTCCATCAAGTAATGTCTAATATGTTTAATGTGTATTGTGGTGTATTATACATATATATATTTATATCCACATAATTGTGTATATTATTATAATACAAAATGTGTTGATCATCATGTCTCTTGGTGTTGAATAGTCGGTTGCTGATGAACCGGCGGTATGTATCTTTACCAGCATCCATTCATTCAATATCCAACAATCCAAAACCGCAACTACTTACATAAATAAAAAGAAAATGACGAAAATAAATTCATAATAGTCAGAAGTACAAAAGAATCTCGTTATAATACTCGGACACATAAATATTATTTTATATTTTATCCAAATCCGTGAGAATTATTGTTAATGGAATTCAAGACTGCTGTATAAACATTGATAAGATTTTATTTCTTTCTGATTAAATGTAGTCGTAATTTGCAATCGTAGATACCTATAATAATTTCATTTAAATTTTGTAACAAAAATTACATAACATTAACAATATGTGCAAGGTCGAATTTACGTATGGGCTGCTTTGATCAAGTGAGATTTTGAAATGGACTTGAAGGATAATCTTGAAACTTGCTTATAATCCAAAGTTCTATTAGCGATTCCTCGTCCAGACCACCAATTTTGAAATTTTAAATGGGACATTATATTCTTTAGTTGAAACAAAATTTAAAATCGATATTTAGTCGAACAAAAACCATCTTTTATTTAAAACTTTGAATAATAAACAAATATTTTACTTTGCAAAATACCACTTTTATTTTTGAAACTGTGTCACAGTTTCAAAAATAAAAGTGGTATTCTGCAAAGTAAAATATTTGTTTATTATTTACAAATATGGAATACCATAAGGTAACGCTCAAATCTATTAATATTAAAACTTTGAAGTTTATGTCACGTAACGGGAAACCATTAACCGAAAATAAAAGAAAGTGAGTAAAATTGGCCATTATTCGACCATGATAACCGCAAAAAGAAATTATTATTATTCAAGCAATTATTCAATATCTAGTTGAAATTCAAGTCCTCATATAAACGACCCCTCAAACAGAGTATGTTTGTTGACTTTTTGTCATTTTCGACACATTTCTGAATTTCCGATAACTATATTTTTAATGAGGCGTATAGCACGAACTAAAATGTATAAACATTCCATTGACAAGTGTGTTAACTCTGCTATTCGAGAAAAAAAGAAATATTGTGGTTCATGTGGCGCCTCATTAGGATGCCGTCACCAAAAGTTCGAAAATTCGATCTGGAATATATGCAACTTAATTCAGCTTAAAATGTTGGACCAATGTACAGAGGATTTATATACTAGCTAGGGTCGATAGATTTGAAGTACAGTTCACGTACAAAATAAAAATTATCAACTATGCATACAACTTTTATCGTCCGCATTACATTTGCGGAGTTATAGCTGTAATGTTACGTTTTCAGCGCTTCCCCACTATTATACATACATTAGTACATATTTTTACACTTTTTGAATGAAAATATATCGCTCAGAAGAGCTCTGTACGCAATAGATGAGCTCTAGTTTACCTCTTGGTTTCTAGCGGGCTCTCCGGGTATAAGAATTTTCTCAAAATAGCGTAACCGTTTAGTATATAATTGCTAATTGTGTTTACCACAAGGTTCTTTTGTATTATATAAAATTGAATGGATGGCATACTTGTGTACTGTTATTAATAGAAACGAAATATATGTATAATACATCAGATTCTTTTAAATACTACTTACTCAACCATGTGCAATTTAAAACTGAATTGCTGTTCTGTATTTATACGTATTTGAATTTTTTTCTTAGAAAAGGAGAAGTCTGTGGATTTAGTGGCCAATTAACAGTAAGATAAAATTTCATGTATAAAATTGAAAATTTTAAAATAATATTAATCAGTCACATCATCATCTTAACAAAACCCAGCTTAAGGCCAGGCGCACATTGAACTGCGTCACACAGTAAACGCAGGGTAGGGCAGAGCAGAGCAGGGTAGAGCAGAGCAGGAAAGCACGTGTGGTCGGGCGCACATGAGACGCAGTTAACGCAGGCAAGGCAACACAGTTTCTGTGACTCTTGTTGTGGAACGAGATAGCACGAATTTAAAAGCAGAGTAGGACAGAGAAGTACTATTTTCTTCAATTTCTTCAATTGTTTTTATTTCGGCGAAATAAAACCAACTAAAACTCGACAACGTGTTACAATGTCGCGCAGTTTCTGTGTCACATTCACGAGTGCCACATCGGTCTCGTGCGACGCAGTGTTACTCTGCTCTGCGTTTCAATTCGCACTGTCCCGTTCTACAACACGAGCCACAGAAACTGTGCTGCCCTGCCTGCGTTAACTGCGTCTCATGTGCGCTCGGCCTAAGAGTCGACATAAAACAAATTTTCATTACAAGACTACGTATTCTCACTTAAATGCATACTTTTACTTAAAAACTTGAGGATTGTTAGGTATTTCAGTATTAGGAAAAAAATAAAATCGTGTTATATACATACAAGCTTATAGAATCAAAAATAAAGGTATAAGTATAGATCAAGTTTATAAAATTAACAATTATACATATTTTACATCTTCACTTTGTAATAATTATTACTTCACTTTATTAACATAACCTTAACTAGATTCAGTTTAACATGTTAGTAACGTGTTTACGCCCATAAAATCAAATAATTACTATGCAACATTTTAAACGATTTATCTTATTATTTCCCTTATATCTGCTAAATTGCATGCAACTTTGCATAACATATGCATATAACGTGTATGTATTGCTTGTTCGTGAACTGATGGCATTCTATGCAAGGCCATTTTAGTTAGAATCTATCTTTGTCTATGTTATTTTGATATGTAAAGTAAGAGAGACGGATACAATATTTCTCTTTGCTCCTTTGATCCCTTTTAAAACTGCCATGAATTATTGACGTAGAGCTATATGTATTTATAATCTTAATTAAATCTGCATATTTTCAACTTTAAAAATTTCCCTAAATTCAAAAGTTTTTGCGACATTTTTTTACACCATTGGAAAGAGAAGAAAAAAATTACAAAATATTTATTTGTGTATTAAGAGCGCAAAGTTTTCTACAATCTTATAAAATGTATTCGTTTTACTTAAAAAATACTTAAAAAAATAATAATGGACGTTAACATTTATTTTAACATACATACATATATGTTATAATTCTTGCATCTTCAGAAATATCTGGAGGTGTATTTGAGAAATCGCTGTCACTATTGCATATTTCCATCATATATGTTTTTTTTTTAAATTATTTATCAACTTATTATTTATTGTTTATAGTTATTTATTATTTTTAATTAATATTTTATAGTTATTTTGAAATTTGATAAAATTGATATTTCACTTGATCACGATAAAAATAATATGAAGTTTAATAGAATCTGTTTATTTGCTGTCATAGAAAATGCAAACAACACCTACTCGATTTGTAATTAAATATATGTTGAGTGAGCAATAAAGTACTACTTTTCGCTTTAAAGCGAAAAGTAACAGTCCTCGGCAAACACGTGTTTTGCGCTTTCTTCACAGAGCACAAAAACCTACTTTCTATTATGATCGTAGAAAAAAAAGGTTTTTGAACTATTTTTATATGTAAACTGATTTCCGAGAAAAACTAATTTTTGTAAACGGAAATTTGCTATGTTATGCTGCGACAGAGATATTTCGTATTTCTTTTGTACATCTTCTATATAAAGATATGAGATTTAAGGGAGCAGATTCTAGACAAATAAACTAGACTATATTATCAAAGGCTCTTCAGGCGTTAGCTTAGACCTTAAATTATGGAGAAACCATTTATCTTAAGATTAGTTTAAAAAAATTTTTGCATTGATTTTGGTACATACATAAATTTACAATTGCACATACTTGTTTGGTATTTAAATGTTTTTAATGCATGTTGTTTGTTATATTGCAATAAAATGTGCGTATCAGGTATGTGGAAAGTTATACCTATAATATATATAACGACAGGCCTGTGATAATGGTTGCTCCGAACGAACGTCTCAGCTCATTCTTGCTAACAAAACGTATGCAAAAATTATTGCTTACTTTTACACTAATGTAAGTTTTTTTTTTTCAAACGTTTCATTTATAACTGCTATTTCTGATTTCTGATTGATTAGAGTGTATGAGACTGTATGTGTTATTTTAATGCCGTAAAATTGGATGCATCGGGACAACTAAAAAGGTTATTCGTGAACTTAATTTAAAAATCCAATCCGATTCAAAAATAAATACATATATAGGTAAAGTAATAAGAAATAACTAGTGATGAACAAGACCAAGACCAAAGAGCAGTTTGAGTCTTGGTCTTGGTCTTGGTCTTGCAAAATGCAGTCTTGGTCTTGGTCTTGGTATTGCTAAAGAATCTTGCACTTTCTTGCATTTTTTTATTAGCGAATTTTTTCCTTCTAAAATCAGAATTTTCTCTCTTTGCGGTATTAATTATACTTTTAAACTATTTAAATAATTCTTTAAACTATTTAAAGAGTCTTGCTTTTTTCTTGCTATTGTCTTGGTCTTGCTTACTTGAGTCTTGGTATTGGTCTTGCAGCCATACTTATAGTCTTGGTCTTGCTCTTGATATACATAGTCTTGGTCTTGGTCTTGGTTTTACAAAAAATGCAAGACCAAGACTAATTCTGCTCATCACTAGAAATAACGGTGTTTGTTTTAATGTTGAAAATATACCAAAGTGAAGCAAACATGCCTATGACAAAAGGACTCGAGTAAAATCGAAAATTTTCAGAATTAATAATTCTGCTTTCCCTATTTCTTACACCATGAATTATTTTTGAAAATGTAATATCATTTGAATTAATAATTAACAAATAGACAGCAAAGTATAAATATAGACCTAACAACAGATTTATATGTATACTCGTATGTATAAAATATTTCTTAATGGGTAGACAGATGACTTAATAACAAACAATAAGATGTTTTTAATATGAGAGGAAATACTGTATCAAATGTCATGATGCTGCACAACCATCACATGGAGTAAGACCAACTTGGTGTGGCAAAAAAACGACATAAGGTGGCACATATTGTAATTAATTTGGAATGTACAATATTTTTATTCATAAAGTAATTATTATTTTCAAATATGATCCTCTTAAAAATAATGATATGCAAAAAAAGAAAGTTAAATTAAACGCTGAGTATTTTTATTTAAAACTTACAATAAGGTCTGATCCACACTATAACGCCGATCACAGCAGTGTTGCCCGATTGACTGGACCAGTTTCAGGGTTATATCTTTTTAGAAAATTAGTTATTTATCAATAAAACTGACAGTAATAATATTAGATACTTTTTATTTAGCTCAGAAAATGTTGATGGGAATTTTGTCGAAACTTTCTTGGGTAAAACTCAGAAAAAATACATTAATTAATAATTTTTTTCGATACATATTGAAACAGAATGTATTCCCTAGACTTCCAACCAGGCTGTAAAAAATCCACTAAAATCTAAGGGAAAATCCCCCAACCTGGCTACACTGGATCACAGTGTGCGTGAAAGGGTATACTTAACGACATTGATAACAGAGTTCGCACGCTGCGCTGTCTAAAATCGTATCCTTGGATTGGATCAAACGTAGAGAATACAGTTCAAAAAAAAAGAAAAACGGAAATGTAACCGAAAATGAACAGTCAATAAGTTATAAAAACTTGTGACGAAAAAAAAATTAGTAAGGAATGCAAAAAATACAATAGTACAAATTGCAAAAGTATTTATGAAACAACTTTAGAATGTCAATTATGACTCTAGTGCAAATATAGTTCATGAACTCTTCCACATCTAGAATACCAATATTGATTTAAATTATTGTGTACTTGTACTTGACTTGTAAATATGTTGAATATAGAGAATGTGTAATATACACAATATGTGTGTAATATTATAGTTATTATATAGGAGTGTGTATATTATGTATTATACAGATGAATATATTGAAGTGTACAAATCTACTTATTAGTTCGTCATATATGAATGGAAAGATCACATCCGGTACATCATACGGAGATTATCTTTGCGTGGGTGACGTGTATTGATCATATATGTATACAACATGTCATTCATATTAATTCATATTATCATAATACACATTTATAAGTAATATTGTTATATTTTTCTACAATTAAGTAAACTCAAAACGCTGTCAGTATGTAATTAAAATTTAGTTCGATTATTAGTCTGTTAAACTTGATAACAAAAAATTCCCCTGTCATAGCATCGTGTTACAAAAATTAATTTTTCTCGAAAACCCGCTTAGATAGAATAATAGTTCAAAAACCAATCTTATGTGAGTTTTTACGCTCTTTACGACACAACGCAACGGTGCAAAAAAATGTCAAAGAGACTTTTAAATTTTTTAAGATTCAGGGCATCGAACGTGTCTGATTGAACAACTCATCCAAGGGTTTGGAACTTCCAACGTTTTTACTAAATTTCGTAAAAGTAGGATATTTCGTTCGAGAGTTATCGTGCAGACACATATACACATTCATACATATTTTGTATTATAACTATGTACATATAAAAAACCTGTTTTATTTTTTCACGAAAAATGCCCAAAAAACCATGTTCCGGACATTGGACGTATCTTGCTGAAGGACTCATCCAAGATTTTTGGACTTCCAACGTTTTCACCGAATTTCAGGTCGCATTATGAGAACAACTGTAATAGCTGAATTTCCAATTCGAAAATTCGCTAAATTGTTGTTCACAATACTTTTAACCCTTGATGCTCATTTGTCGACTGTCTCACGACATCAATTTATTAGCGTTGTCACTTACAATTAGTTATCGCGTTACCGCTAATATAGTTTATTAAATTTACATCATATTAGTACATAGAAGAAATTTCTTCCCAGTACTACCGCCATATTTAATTTGAGTGCAAAAGGTTAATAAACGTTTAGTGTCTTTAATATAATACTGAATACTATAAAAAAGAAATTATACTAACATGTCTGCCTAATGATAATTCTATAGCTAGTGGCGTAGCGTGCCTTGAAGGGGCCCTGTATTAAAATTAGTTGGGGAGCCCAAATGAAGGGTGAAAATTTCTCACAAAAGAAGCAAAAATCCTTGCATTAAATTAAAATAAATATTTATTGATTATAAGTTATCGCTTCCTCCTAGAAATTGAGCTAGCCAAACAATTCAAATTAAATATACACTTTTCTTGTGTGTATTATTTAATATAATTATAATTTTTTTTCGGCAAATTGATTTATTAAATCATCTATAGCTGAAGACGGTTTCAGTTTTTCTAAAATTTCTGCCTCTATAGAAATAGTGTCTGATAGCCGTTCCTGCTCCCATCGAAGTCACATTTTTGAAGTTACCCATGTTGCCAACTCTTGGGCGCACACTTAACCCGAGAAAAAAAGAGATTGCTTTTTTGATTTTTGTCATTTCTGAAGTGAAAACTCGATTATAGGCACGTATGACAGTTTTTTTTATGTTTTTTTTCCCGGGAAGCACAAGATTAAGTGACATTGTGGATAAAATTTTACTAATTTTTACTTACACACGTTAGAGGCTTCTGTAGCCCGGGGGCCCCGTATCATTGATACGGCTGATACGGCGATAACTACGCCCCTGTCTATAGCAAACCCCCTTATCTATTTCTATTTCTTTAATATTATTTTATATTTTTAATTACGTAAGTAGAGATCAGAGCCGGGTTTCTAAATATCCACATCCTGTAGAGGTCCCTGAGCGTAAGAAAAAAATAAAGGTATCTCTTTTTGAAAATTCTTTTTTTATAACTGTTTTTAAAAGACTAGTGCAAAAAAGCCTTCTCAAAAAATTTCCTAAAAATTGATCGAATAGTACTAGTATTATGTGTGTTAGAAAGCTTTATAGACACACAGATAGACAGACTGATGAACACAGAACCAAAATTGTCTAGGAAGCTCTCTCGACTTGAATGTTCTTAGCTTTGAATTATTGCTCTATCGTTATTATTACGCTTTATTTATTTCAAACAAAACCGTCCTTAAGAAATCCATAGAGAAAAATCTTGGAAAAACAGTACTAATTGCGTGATGAAAAACCAAGACATAGTTAAATACTTTAATTTATAATCGCCAGATAGCGTAGTTATCTACAGTAATAAAACACAATATAAATGTCAACTATGGTGAAGCGCTGAGAAAACTATTAAAACTATTACTGAAGCCAAAATTGTTTTAATTAAACACTTCAAATTTTGCAAACAAGAGCCAGATCATTACAATACGGTTGATTGGCTACTATTCGCTATGAGCTTTTATCTGGAGGGGATACAAAGTTCGACTACAGCGCTCAGTGTGGACAAATATGTCAGTTTATCCGGACGCTGTTTGTTCATAATTTTATTATTATTTTTAAGAAAATGTATTTTTTTAAATAGTGTGTTTGTTGAATTTTTTAAAGCAAGTACTCAAATTACAATGTACATTTGTCAGATTTTACAAAATAATAAAAATATATATTTGTAACCCTACTATCAAACGTCAGTTTATTTTGTAATTTTCAAAAAAAAAATATCACAAAAATTACCTCTTTATGGCTTTTATTAAACTTTCAATTTTCTAATATATTTTTCATTGGCTATAGTTTCGGCTCGGAGAGAATATTCCTCGCGCATACGACGTAAAACTTAAAATCCTGATATTAGTGCTTTGTTTCTCTTACTCTCTATATAAATACACAAATCAAAACCCAAGGGCACTTATAGACCAAAACCTGTAGTACATCCAGAGACGGTATTTTCTTGCATTTGTTCCATTCTTTGAAGGCTATTGTTTTACATACTTTCTTATTCTTTAATTCGGGACCTAATCGAACTGATTTAATCAATTTCTTTTGCAAATATTCGATTTTTAATAATTTATTTTTGTATCGCAACTTTAAAAGATTCAAATATTCTTTTATACAACATACGCGTATAATATAGGTATATTGTAGATAGTGAAATACTTTGAATTAATACAAAGACGCATATATTATATGGATATATGTATACCTATACCTATATGTACTTTGGTATTTACGGTTAAAATCAACTTGAAAAGGACAATGGATATTTTTTTATAAAGTTTAGTTTGTTGTAGAACGAGCTAAATATTTCTCACGGACCAAGTTTAGTTAAAGCAAGTTTTGTTTGGTGCAAAGATCGTATTCGCTGGCTATTCGCGTCATTATATCAAGGCTACACATGAACTGTTTTATTGACTGGATATATTTTTTAATTTTATATACCTACTTTATATAATACCAAAAATTATATTTTATTATTTTACGAGCAAAAAACGAATAAAAAACAAAAATTTTGAAATTTTTTTCTTTTTCTTTTTGTTACAGAATTTGTTTTTTCCTTATACACTCCTAGTATGATAGCGGCAGCATCTTTAGCAGCGGCCCTTCATGGACTTGGTTGGACCAATAGAAGTCCTGGAGGCTTATCACTTCCAAATCTTCTATTAGAATTACATCATATTACTGCTACAGATGAGGTAATTTTTTTTTTGTAACAAAGAATATGCTGTATTTTTATTCCGTAAATCGTTAGAAAAACTCATTAAGTTGTTGCTATTGTACTCTACAACGTCGCGCGTGGCGTGACGTAATGTAACATTTACTAAGTTCTTGGCTTTGATACTAGAGGCGCTAGTATCCCTAACTGCACGATGAATGATATAGAATGTAAAAATCGATCAGCACAGATTAGATTTCTCTAACAATAAAAAAAAGAACTAAAGTTAACTTTCAATAAATGTTTCAAGAAAATAATAAAAAAACTGAAAATTAAATCATAATAACCTAAATTGGCGACGAAAATTGCCGATTACACTCGCGCCTCTGGTGGTGAAATTAGAAGTTGTATTATATAAAATAAAACAAGTACATATACATCTAATTTTCGATCAAAATACGTATTATTCAAATTATATGCGCGTCACTAGATTTCTATCGCCAGTTAAGACGTATATGTAA